>PVIU01009736.1:0-74343 GCA_004026605.1 Ondatra zibethicus
AAAAGCATTTGTGCAACTATGTTCATAGCAGCATTATTTGTAATAGCCAGAACCTGGAAACAACCAAGGTGCCCCTCAATGGAAGAATGGATCAAGAAAGTGTGGAATATATACACATTAGAGTACTACGCAGCAGTAAAAAACAATGACATCTTGAATTTTGCATGCAAATGGATGGAAATAGAAAACGCTATCCTGAGTGAGGTAACCCAAACGCAAAAAGACGATTATGGTATGTATTCACTCATTAGTGGACCCTAGCCATAAAACAAAGGACACTAAGCTTATAGCTCACAAGCCCAGAGAAGCCAAATAGCAAGGCAAACTCAAAGAAAATCATATATAGATCTTGGAAATTGGAAGCAAACAAGATTGCCAGGCAAAAGGTGGGAATACGGGGGTGGGGATAGAGGTGGGGATAAAGGGGAGGGAGAGGGGGAAGGAGAAGGGAGAAGGGAAGGACTGGGGATAGATTGGGGGAGTGGGAGTGTGGAGATCGAGGAAAGGTGGATGTTGGAGAAGGGAATAAGATATCTCCATTATTGGAGTCATTTTAGGACTGGCAAGATACTTGGCTCTAGAGGAGATTCCAGGTGTCCACAGGGATGTCCCCAGCTAGGTCCTTGGGCAGCAGAGGAGAGGGTGCCAGAACTATCATTGTCCCATAGTCACACTGATGAATATCTTGATCACATCCATAGAAATTTCGTCTGATGGATGGAGATAGAGACAGAGACCCACATTCACACCAGAGCAATGGATTTAGCTCCCAAGGTCCAATCGAAGAGCAGAAGGTGGGAGAAGATGAGCAAAGAAGTTAGGACCCAGAGGGGCTGGACCACCCACTGAGACAGTGTGCCTGATCTAATGGGAGCTCACCAAATCCAGCTGGACCGGGACTGAATGAGCATATGATCAAGCTGGACTCTCTAAATGTGGCTGCCAATGAGGGCAGAATGAGAAGCCATCAGCAATGACACTAAGACCTATCTCCTCTGCATGTATTATCTTTTTGGGAACCTAGTCGATTTGGATGCACACCTTCCTAGGACGGGAGGGAGGGGGGAGGGCCTTGGACTTCCCACAGAGCTGGGCACCATGCCCTCTTTTAAGGAAGCAGTGGGGGGGGAGCGGGAGGGGACTGGGAGAAGGGGAGGAAATGTAAATTCTTTTTTATTGAAGGGAAAAAAATAAAAGAATATGGGAAGAAAAAGAAAGATAAAAGCAGTTTGTATTTTATTTTTAAATTTAAAAAGATGCATTTTACCTTGTTATCAGAAAAATGCTATGCAAGCTAGCATCTTTACCACTGAGTCATCCCATTGTCCTCTGCTATGTTATATTGTTAAAGGAGTATTTAACAGTGGGCTGGGGAGAGGGCTCACTGGTAACAGGCACTTGCTGATCTGATAGACTTCAGGTTAAATCCATGGCATCCATGTGGCATCTAACAAGCATCTATAACTCCAGTTCCCGATCTAACATCCTCTTCTGCCCTCATCAGGCAATGCATGCATGCAGTACACATTATACATTCAGGCAAAATAATAGTACACATAACAATAAATAAAATAACTTAATTAAAATTAAAAGCTTATTTTAAAAGGAGCACTAATAAGATCTGTCTGGTTATGTTCAGAACAGATGTAGTCATGAAAAGCCTTACTATATAGTATACAAGCAAGTGCTCAAGAGGGCTGGAGGACATTCAAGTGGAAGAACAACCCAGCACCATGGGCCCATACATCATTTCATCCCAATGGATTCATTATTGTTCTCAGCATGTGGAAAACTTGTGTTCTATCTTTTGAACCTCTGGAAATTTCAAACATTTTGTTCAGGGTTTGGTGAATCAAACGTGGATATGGAAACTATGGTTAAGAAGGGCCAACTATAATTTGAGATCCATTTTCTGAGACTACAACCTCAATATAACTAATTTGGCCTTAAAAATCAAAATTTATCTTCATGCTAATACAAACATGCCAGAAATGTTACAGGTCTATTCATAGCTTGCTAATGTATTAACTAGATATAGCAACTAAAATAGTAACTAAACTTTACTTGGTAAAGTTTAACCCAGTGTATAAAAAATAAAATATTTTTAGATGTATGCATACCATTGCTAAAACTTTCTCAACTCAGGTTTTGAAGAAACCAACCATAAAACTGATATGAGCAAAGTAAATATTTTATGACTAAAGCCAAGAATGCCCTAACTTGGTTTAATTACATTTTTTTCTTATAAATATTTGTAACTAAAGACATGATGGTAGTCTAACAGTGAGGATTTCCTTGAGCGAACAACAGTGTACCTTGCCTGTGACTGAGGCTCCGTGAACCCTAACTTAATGTGTACAGCCAAATGCTTCCTTCAAAGAGCATTTTGAATCAGTTTGGAGTGATGGCCATGCTGTAGATGTTTGTGGCTGTAGAGAATGGAAATATCTAAACCATTGTGCTTGAGCTTCAGTCAGATGAACAGGTTTCCTGCCTAGGTTAAGAGACTTTTTCTATGAAATAACAGATACTCACTGACATTCATATTTAAAGAGGAGGAGTCAGCACATCAGACATGCCTGAGACTGGGATGGTTAAAGAGAAGCTTTGGAAAGCAAATCGATTTCTAGCATTTGGCCTCAAGGTGAAAGTTTTGGACAAGACCCTGTTTGCCGCAGGTTCCCCAGTGGAGAGGCATTTGCAGGGTAACTGAGAATTACTAAGCTGCTCCACTTACTGAGATGCCCTGACATGCCAGAAGTGTGATGTGGCCTGGCACATGGCATCCTCGGCAGTTCTGTCCTGCTCAGAGCCTGAAGCAAATTCCAAGACTGTTAGTTCATTTTCTTTGAACACAAATCTCTGCATTTGGAGTTAGGTTCCTGTGATGATCGAGAAGATCCTACAAACACAACTTGGCCTCAGAAAGGCCCTAAGAAAGTGTGACAGATCTAGTTTGAGCCTACTCCTTTTTGTTTTTTGTTTTTGCTTTTGTTTTGTTTCTCCAAGACAGGTTTTCCCAATAGCTATGGAGCCAGTCCTGGAACTTGCTCTGTGGACCAGGCTGGCTTTGAACTCACAGAGCCTGCTTCTGCCTCCCAAGTTCTGGGATTAAAGGCATGCACCACCACCTCCCAGCAAGCCTGCTCACTTTTAACCCAACACAGAACATTTCCAGTGAGGAAGCCTTCAGAATCAAAACACTAAACTCCTAAAGAAATGTGTTGAAGGAATCCCATACTGTCCACCTTCCAAGTATCAGGGTTTGCAAAGATGAAGTCCTCTAACAGACATTGATTTGCCTAGGTGAGCTTTTGCTCCCTTTGAATTTCATTTGAATCACTGAAAATCAGTTTGAATCGCTACAGTAAAATCATTAAGGAAATAGACAAATGTATCTTTTGTTGATTGTTGTTACCAAAATATCTTCTGGGGTTTTACAAACAAACAAACAAACAAATAGAATGTCCCACAATCACAATTTCAAAACAAACAAGAAAATTAAAAATATACTATCAAAAAACTAACAATATCTAGATATTCACCACTCAAATTCAATACTTTTAATATTTTCTTTTTATATTTATGTATATTTCTATCATCTATATATTTATACTACTATATATGTATAAATTTTGGATAATACTTTAAGTAATTTACATTTTCCTCTCATTTCTTCAGTAAGAAATGAATACATTCACATGTGATCATAATGATATCAATTCCTACTGTCACATAGTTAGATTCAGCTGCCAAAGTCATACAAACCTGGAAAGAGGGAATCTCACCTGAGGAATTACCTTGATCAAATTGCTCTGTGGTCATATCTTTATGGCACTTTCTTAATTGCTAAGTGATGAAGGAGGGCCCCACCCACTGTGGGCAGTATCCTCTCTAGGCATGTGAGCCTAGCAAGTTGAGCAAGACAAGAGAAGCAAGCCAGTAAGCAGCTTCCCCACACTGTCTCTGCTTTAGTTCCTGTCTCTGGATTTATGCTTTGAGTCGCTGCCTTGGCTTGCCTCAATGATAGATTGTAACCTGAAAGTCAAGCAACTCTTTCTTGTCTCGGGTATTTTTTGGTCACGATAGTCACAACAACACAAAGCAAAGTAAAAGGCCTAAGAAAATGTCCTTCAGAGTCTCGGTTCAAATTCAAACTTTGTATTTATGTGCAATACATAACCCATCAACTTAAAAAAAGTTTTTAATTAAAAATTCCACTCCATTTATTTCTCTGTTACATCTCTTATGACTTTATTTATTAATATGCTTAATATGCTCAAAAGAGCGTAATTTCTACTCTTTTTATTTTCCCAAAGTTAATTTTTTTACTGTTGAGATTATATGAGATTATAATATAATTACATTTCTCCCTTCCCTTTCCTCCCTCCAAACCTTCCCACATATACCTCCCACTCTACTTCAAATGCATGGCCCTTTTTCTTCTGAGATATATATATTCAGGAATAACAATTAGGTATTGGATAATCAATTGTTATGTTTTCTTATACTACAGAAAATAACGACCAATCAAAATGCAGAGTTGTGGAGCCCAGTCCAACACCCCCACACCTAAAGCTCAGGGAACATTAAAGAAGGGGCAGAAAGATGGCAACAGCCAGAGAATAAGGGAGTTTGCTAATGGAAAGCTAACTTTTTAAAGGCATTGCCACAGATATCACGAAGACTTCCTACATTCTGCCTACACCGGGTTTCCAGATTTGTTTTTGCGGATCTTTCTTTCTTTCTTTTGTCCTTTTCTCCCTTCCTTCTTTCCTTCCTTCCTTCCTTCCTTCCTTCCTTCCTTCCTTCCTTTCTTCTTTCCTTCCTTCCTTCCTTCTTTCCTTCCTTTCTTCCTTTGTTGCTTCCCTGTTTTGTATATATTGCATAAAATAGAAATTAAAATTAAATCATGCTTAGACATAGATTAAATAATTTTGGCAAAATAATAACTAATAGAAAAAGTGAGCATTTCTTGTTTCATGGTTTTAGCACACTGAATGTTGCTACTAATAAACAGGTAATGCTGGGATAACTTTGAGACAAGCAGAACATTACTCTATAAATATATGTTCCTGCTCTTGCAATTTCCAAGTAATCTGTTGAGAAACAACCAGTCTTATGTGGATACTGTTTCTCAATGCTTTGCCTGGAAAGGGTTGCTTCCTTAGCAGTTACACTTCTCCAGTGTTTTACTGTGGTTAGCTCAATGCCCTCCTAATTTCACTCTCCCCTTTGCATTTACAGTTCTAGCATACAAAAACTTTCTTTACCAATTAGAATCACTTTCTAAGCATTGTGACTGAAGTTCTGCTTAAAATAAACCTAGGAATATTTTGTTCTCACGTTTTAATTGCTAACTCTCAGAGGAAGAACGTGATAAATTGTTCTCATTGTTCCCATTGAAAACTTAGATTAACTTTCACTTGCTCAATACAACTGTTGACTCAATGATAAGTATGTTTACCTGGTGCATTTTATAGTATTGTGTTACTATTGATATTTGAATGTTCTTAGGTTAGGCTAAGGCAAGCCCTTCAAGCTGGCTTATGTATCTTTTAAACAGAATTCCACAAATTCTTAAGTATTATTTTATGTAACTGAGCTAACATACCACCTTTGTATTTATTTATTTTTATTTAATTATTTCCTATCTGTTCCTGGTACCTAGAGTGTGAGCTAATAACTAAGAAAAAAATTCTTGGTGTGAAGAATTCTGAGCCTCACAAAGGACATTAGCATTTCTGGGTTTTTTTTTTCAGTAAAAAGGCTAGAAACCATCTCTCTGTAAATTATAATTCCATTTCATATTTCTTAATAATTCATAATACCTTAGCTTTTATTGTAGTATTTGATCCTCATTGATTTCATACTTATATCTGTTTTTAATTGTTTTGTAGCTTGATGATTTGAAAGAAATTTTATTCATTGTACAACAAATACTTTACATAAAGCTATCTTCATTCAAATCTATCAAGTAATTGATCACAGTTGTTCCTCATTACCATCTTTCGTCTCCTTCCTTACCATCAGCCACCTCCTTTCCTCAAAATGTACCACTAAAATTTTCATGTCATATACATAAACATATGCACACGCATACACACAGACACAAGCAATACAGATTTGACATGTGTAAAATTCAATTCTTAATCAAAACAATGAATGCCATTAGAAAAACAAAACATTCTTATTTCCTTCTATGTTTTTTTAATTTTATAGCATGCATCACAAAGAATGAAACAAGTATTATGTTTTAATATTATGTTGAGGTTAACATTTATATTTTGATGGGTTTCCAAGCACAAGGCTTGATGACGTATTAATTTCTTAACAAATCATTCTTCTTCTCTATTTCAAGATTCTGGTTCACAAGTGCATTTCTACTGTTTGTTTCATAAAAAGGAAATCAAAGTATGCAAAAAATGGCCAACTGTCAGGACCTCTTACTAATACCATCACCTAGGCCTCTCAGGCCCTAGAAAAAGAGAAGAAAGCAATGTCATTTGCAGCTGTATGGGCTTTTACTGTTTAATGCCTTTGGACACATCCTCCTGCATTTTCAACCAGGACCCTAGAACACATTAAGTGCAAAGTACTTTGGTGACGTCATTACTTTTGGCTTTTTCTGTTACCATTCATGTCATCCCTAATAATTCGTCTTGAAATTCACTAGAGACCTTCCAGATGCTTCCCGTTACTATTAATAGTCAGAATTTGACTCTTTCAACCTTTGATTCCACACAACTGTAATCTCTTTCTGCTTTTAGAATGAGACCTCTGGCTCCCATGAAAGAAACCCTTCATCCTCTGCCCTTCCATGCGCACACCTAAGCCTTCATTCTTTCCTGACCTTTCAGGACCAACACAAGTTCAGCGCACATCATTAACATGGTCTTTCCTTGTAAGGCCAGCACGTATCTATTTTGAGAGATGCTCTATCATAGCTTTAAGTCACCTGACATAGTTGCTCTGCTAAAAGAGGAAGAAGTCATCCTATACCTATCCCGGCCTAACATGAAGATACCCAGAAAATACTAAATTGTGGAAATAATTCAGCTGATCTGAAGAAGAAAATCTTTGAGTTGACAATGTTGTTGTGACAACTCAGAGGGGTAAAAAAACAACTAAAGAACAGCACTACTGTGGAAAAAGTGAAGAGTGTGGCCAACAGTTGACAAAGTGACTGTCTAATTTGACTGACTCATCAAAGTAACAGATGGGCTTAAACTCCCTTCCATTTGACTCCAATGAACTTTTTAAGTTGTTAGAGACTTGTGGGAAAAATTCTGTAACATATGCATGTTCGATATAAAAATTGGTACATTTTCAAACTTTATTTATATTGTTTTCTTGGTATAGTCATTTAATTTGCTACTCAGTATTTCGTGTGTACTTAATTGAAGACATGTTTCTTGAGCAAATGATTTTGATGTAATATTTATGAAACCCGAACTGTAGCTTGTCAAATTCTATCATTATTTCCTAGAACTCCACTCTTAGTTTGCCTTGTAAGAAGTCTGAATTCTATGTTGCCTGATGCTAAGTCTTTGTAACAAGATGAAATGATATTGAAATTATTTTTTACTCACTTCAGAACATTATCAAAGTATACTGGATTACCAAGCATTGCACTAAAAGTGAAATAAAGTTGATTACTATTTTTGACATCAATATTTATGAAATTTATATAGTATTGGCCCTTCCAGATCTTGTAAAACAATACTATAAAATATTAGCATATCATCTATTATCCAACATTAGACTGTTCTACTTTATTTCATATCAGAACAAATACATTTGCTCTCATGTGAAATAGATAACACCAACTTAACAAAAACTACTAGATGTAAGTTTTAAAGAAAATAAAACACGGAGAATTTAAGATCATGCAAAGTCTTAAAGCCCATACATGTTTATTATTTTAGGCACTATCATATTACCTGTGAACATGTTAAAGATATCTAATCTTAAAGGAAACAACAAAAGAACTGCAGGAGTAACCCTTTGTTCTTTACTATTTTGAAGTCTGACCTTGGGGAACTTCTTATTAGTACTGGATAGGATGAGCACTCAATTTTAGTTCCATATCGAGAATAAGGTTGGGGACAAACCTAAATTCATCCATTTTGACTCTTTAGTTCGGAACTCATACTAGTGGTAGGCAGGAACAATTAGTTAGCCAGAAGAGGCTGAAGATCATCTGCTAAGGTGTGCCTGAGAAATAGCCTTTAAGGCCAGCCTGACAGCAAAAGGAGAAATGACTTCAATTCATAACTAATCTAATGTTACTCAGCAACTGAAGAACATAAGCAATGCCATTTGCAGCCATGGACATCCTAAATAAGAGCATCTGTGTATGTGACAGCTGTGGCCGTCAGATAAGGGAAGCATTGTGCACCAGTAGAGAAGTTATTTTCCTGCAACTTATTTACAGTCACCAAGCTATAAAGGGAGTAGGGGAGGGGTGGAAGGACACAGAAAATCCAACACGGGCCCAGCATTCAAGAGGAAAGAGGGCTGTATTTATTTTATAATCGGTATACATTGAAACAGTGATACTGTTATTCAACTTTATGTCCCAAGCTTTTGAGATATAAATCGATCCTAAGAAGAGTTTCCACGACTGCCAAAAGCATGTCTTGATAGATGACAAATACTGTAAGACAGCTGTAAAGCTGCTAAGACTCATTCAGGTTTAGCTGATTATATTGACGATTGTGTTGACAGAATGATATTCATGGCACATACCTGGACTCAGCTGGAGTCTCTCGTGGAGATCTTGTAACCTTCTGGTCTGACATGAATGCCTATTTGATCTCCCTAAAGAAGTCAACAAAAAAGTTACTTGCAACAGTGTGCTGAGACACACTGTCCCCTGTTTCTGATTTCCACTGGGCATTGAGCCAAGATGCTGGTTCAGTTACAACACATGACATACTTCAAATGAAGAGGGATAAAAAGGTTTTACCATTGGCCAACAAACTATTGGACCATCTTTACAGGTTTTCTCTTCTCCAAGTTGACCTGGTACAGCTATAAGAAAATGAAAAATGAGAAACAAGTTTTCCTCCTTTCTACAGGGAAAGGCTATGAAATCATGGGGAGGGAGTTTTTCTGATAAAACACACAGTATAATCTCTTTAAAATGCTCTTTCATACTGAGTGCTTCAACTGTGAAAATAATACACTTTAAAAATTGAAAAACACATCTTTCTGGAATTACAATTCAAAAATACATAGGTTATTATGCTGCAGTTATTACCCCTGCTCCATCGCCAGGTGGATTAGTTAACTTGCTCAGAGGAAAAAAATAATGCTGTGTATTATTATTCCTTACAGGACCTGAGACTAATGTAAAATAAATACTACACTGAAGAACAAGAATTACCTAGCTAGAGGGACTCTAAGGCCAAACCTACAGCCACCAAGGATCACAGTTGCATGTCAGTTCAGACCCTCTTGTTAGAGAAAAGCGAGAACTCTGATGTCATTTTCAGTAACTGTTCATATAACTAAAGGTGTGCTTGAGAAGTTCATGAATAGAAAGAGTAGAGACTAAAGCAAGAAAAAAAATAGTGGAAAGAGAACACATTCAATCTAGAATATCTGGGATCAAATAGAGAAAATTTATGAGGAAATAGTTTCTTTAGAATGAAAAGTATGAAACACATTTTTCCCTGCTAATTGCTCCATAGGAATGTCTCAAGGCCTCTGATCTTAAAAGCCTCCCTGTGTCACTTTTCTGCAGGTATAATGCCTCTGATAAAGCTTAAGAAAAGGTATCTTCCCTCAGACTCAGCTCCCCTTGCCTGAGGCATTTAGCTTTACTTTCCCCTCTCACTGGGCAGGTGTCACACTCTTTAACTGCCTGGTTTTATGGATTGTTCTGTGTCTGTCCTATTTCCCTTTATAAGGTAGGCAGTTCATGACCACAGAATCTTGTCTTATTCGAACTTCTTCCTTCAGAAGGCAACAGATCCTGAAGGAGGTCCAAATTTGGTAAGATAAATTGTATTCATAAAAGCCTGGGAAGGCTCAAACAAAACCTCATCCCAGACATGCCCTTCTTCATCCCTTTGGCAGATAGTAACAACTATTTACGTGGTAAGACTGAATATTATGGTTGGAACTTGAATGGGAATGTCAGTAGGAATGGATCCCCCCGACTTTTTTTTGCAAAAGCACATTTCAATATTTTGATGCAACTTTAAACTTCATTCTTATATTTGTATACTTAGGCTAAATTGACAGAGTACCCACTCACCCACAAGTGTGCATATTTGCAAACAAAATATTACTTACTATTTAAATAACACATCTTATTCATACTTCTGGGTGTCATCTGACTAGAGGGGGAAAAAGATGACTTTCATTGGACCATTGTGAAGGTTAATTTTAGACTTCAAGTTAATTGGAATGAAGTATACCACACTAATAGGTAAAACATTATTTCTGAGTGTTTCTCTGATGGTATTCCACCACTAAACAAAGATAACCTGCTCTTCCTGGAGTAGGCAGGTGGGATCCGATCTAATGAAGGCATGACAGCAAAATGGAAGATGTTCTCTCCTTTTGTATGCTCTCCAATCCTTTGTGTTTCTATCTCTCCAGCCTTTAGACTCATAGACTTTCACCAGTTCTTGAGTTCTCAGGCCCAGATTTCATCATGGACTCTTGCTTATTTCATAGCTCTTTGGATTCTATCTGGGTTGTGCTACTGGATTTTCTGATTGGCCAGCTTGCAGACTTTACTGTGGGACTTCTCAGTCTCTATTGTTTTATAAACCAATTCTCATAATAAATGTCTCATATATCTATATATCCTTAGGCTTTCTTTCTCTAGAGACCTTGGCTTAATACATTGATTAATAATGCAAGTCATTATTTTAGCATTTAACAAACAATTGTTCATCAACTGCACCTGTTACAGATAAAAGCTGTCTATCTTTTCAACCTCAGCCCTAGTTACCTTCCCAGAAGCACATACACAGCACATATGCATAGATGTATTCACAGGCACACACACATACTCACACGTTTTACATAGGAATATACTCAACTCATGCAAGAAATGAATGTATATAGTTAACTAACAGGGTTCCTTTTCAAACAAAGAGGAGCAAGGTCTTAAATCAGTGAGCTGGCATCCTTACATCTTCATCTGTCTTTGTCCCTAAATACCTGGATAGAATTGATATTTATCGCATCCTTTCAGTTAAGGATGGTGACTTTGCTTTGTTATTTTTGCATTAGAAACCATGCTGAGTCTCATCTTCATCCAAGATAGGGACACCCTGAGGATACACACCAAGCATTGTGTCTCTCATATGGTGGATATGTGACAGACTTGTTGGTCCTTAGCTGAGAAACCTTCTGGACTGTTCACAGACTGCACATATAATAATAAGGATGTAACTGAGGCTACTTTGGTTTAGTTCTGTCTTGTCATTTGTGAAACTCCAACAGCTTCATGGTTCTGAGTGTTTCTGGAGTATCTATGCCTTACTGTCAGTATGATAGTGGCAGCCATTATTGCTCACATGGGAATTTCTCACAGAATCTGGGTTAGGTAGCAAATCAGATGCCTGTGAAATTAGTTTTTGTTTTCATGTGAGAAACCAAATTGAAAAACAAGTACTTCGTCTGTTCCTTTATTTTTTTTCTTTTCTCTTCCTCATTTTTGAAGGTTTTGTTCCATTCCTCTTCTCCTGTTCTGGGAAGATATCAGATCCTCTTTCTTTGCCCATTAATTTTTCTTTCTGCTTCTTCCTTCCAGGAGTCTCCAGGGTGGATGAGGTGCACAGACTGACTGTATAGTTTTGCAAACATGCTTTCCAATTAAACATCACAACAGGGGATTTTGCCACATGGTCCAAAAAAGTAAACACTTGGTAGAACTGAATTGACTCTTTAACAGTAGGGACATCAGAAATCATAGCAGACTCTGATGTAACCAATGTCAGCCCTTCCCTATAGTGAAAAACTTCACCCATGAGGTTGTTTCAAATAAGTCAAAAAGAAAGATGAATCCAACCACAAATATTTTGTCTCCAAAATATTATATTGGTTATATTACAAAAAGTTATTCATTTGACACTATCTGGAATGTTCAAGAGTAACACTAAAAATTAACACTGTTATCTAAAAACAATTGCTAAATTTTAGAGTCTGTAAAGAATTTAGTTTGAGATGTGTCCAATTACAATATCATTAGAATAATATTTGCACATTGAAAATAAGAGAAGCACCGTCATTGTATCACAGCCTAACAAAACCAAACAGTGCATATTTTCAGATTTCAAAATGTCCCTTGATTTAAGATCTGGCATTGATAGGAAGTGATAGGAAATCATGATAATTTAAAAACCAGAATTGTCTTCCTTTGCCCCATTCCAGTCTGTGCTTTTTACCTGGACCCACACCTGCTTCAGATACAAGTACACCAATTCCTGGCTGCATATATACAGTGGGACAGACAACATAGATCCAACAGGAGCTGAACTCATATGCTTCTAATTTATCAGCTAAGAAAGAAATGCACAATCACTGGCAATACAGATTATGAAAATCAAACATCCTAGGAATAATTCAAAGCTTTAGGCAGGAGCCTGAAACACCCATGATTGATTTTTATTTTCAGCTTTTGTATAACAATAACTTTGTGTGAATGTGTTCTTAGCAAAGACATATCCAGAATTAAGCAAGTTTAAGCTTTCAGATTTTAAAAATTAGTTTACCATATATAATCTCTTAAAATAATAGATAGCTAGTCTTTGTCAAAGAAAATGAGGGGGGTCCAAGGATAAGCTAAAGGGCACAAACACACACACAAACACCCACACTACCACACACACACACAATCAGTCTTAAGCCTCCATAGCATCACAAAAAAAGATCAATAAGACAGCTTTATTTTCCCCCTATAAGTACCTACTAAAGTGCATTTCACCTACACCTATTTTCACCCAAATGAGTTTTCATAATTTCTTAATCTGTTTTTCCCTGTGTTGTTTCAGGTTCATGATGTATGTGTATAATTAATATATGTCCCAATAAGAATCTTATGGAAATTAAACCCAATTGACCTATGAAAATCTATGTCGATTTCTATGCAAGAAAGAAAGGAAAAAATGATTTGATGCTATTAGACTCCAGCAACAGACTGTTCAATAGGTTCCCATTTCCCTCTGATGTTTTCTTATTCTCAATGATTCAAGATGCAGACAGCATCATTTTGTTAGTCCTAAGCAACATATATCTCATTGCTAAAATAAAACTAGCAATTGTCTTTTATTTCTCATCTTGAAGTTACTTTACTTCTAAACATATATGGTGCCATTTTTACTACAGAGATGCTGCATGTCTTGCTATGCAACTCTGACTAGCCAGAATTCATTCTGTAGTTCAGGAGGGCCTTGTCCTCACAGCAATCCTCCTGCCTCAGTCTTCTGAGTCCTGGGGTTACAGGCTTGAACAACCCCTCCTGGCAATAGTTTTTTAATAATAATTTTATATGAGTTTCTCCAACTAAGTATAAATAGCTTAATAACAACTGTTCAACAATTCTTAGTATTATATTTGACATCTTTTATAGTTTCTTATTTACATTGCAAAAGAGAAACAATGTAGCTTATATGGATAAGCAGTATTCTTCATATTCTACAGTGGAAATAATACCTGAAATCATGCATACCAAACCCAATATTAACATATTTTATATAAGCATACATATCTTCTGCAATATAATAAAGTTCAACTTATAAATTAATGTGATGTGAATAGTATGGTGTGAACAATAACTAATGATAAAATAGTGACTATAATAATTCACTATAGTAAAAGTTATATACATGATCATGCTTCCAGTTTCTTTTTGCTGTACTTTATTCATTCTCATGATGACGTGAGATGATAGAGTGCCTAAGTGATGAGATGAAGTGTGGTGAATGGCAATGGCATTGTGACACAGATTACATAAGGCACAGTGGAAGAGAGCAAGGCCAAAGTGAGGCAGTCTGATGACACACGTGACTGCTCTACAGGCAGCATAGACAGCATGCCCAAGAGAGCTGAAAGGATACCTCCCATCTAGGTGAAATGGATACAGATCGTGACACATTTCATCATGGTACCCAGAAGTTCCCACAGTTTAAATAATTACACTGCTTATTTCTAGGTTTTTCCATTTGGTAGTTTTAGGTTACAGCTGACCATAGGTACTTGAAAGTGAAATAAGCAAATGCTCACAAGAGGAATAGCTAGTGTGTACACACACAATACATGTAAGCATATGTCCATTCACATCCATAGTTGCTACATACATATTTATGCAGAAAGAAACATGTTTAAGTAAGATGTCTTGGAAAAGAGAGAAGGAAAATAAACTTCAGGGTAAATTAGATCTGAAACTGAAGACTAAAGGGAAGAAACTGTAGGAAGGGAGAAGAGAATGCACAAGGCCACAAAAGCTTAAGGCAAGAATTTGGGGTATTGCAAATAGCATTGTGCAGAGTTCAATATGATGTCAGTATAGGGTTGGGAAGTCTTTTGACAAGAAGAAAAGGAAATTCTTGATCATCTAGGAAGATATTTCCTAGCAGAAATTTCATAAGAAAACAATACACAAGAGAAGCTAGATAGAACATGCCAAGAAATTTCTGCACTACGTTATCTTTCAGTTCTTTTAAAAGTAGGCTCAGAATTATGATTATTAAGTGATAATTAAAAAGAAAAAATATTCAACACTGGCTTGACTTACTGGGTGACTGAAAATTTGAAAGCCTTGCAGTTCATAAATATGAGAGTCATTTCTATTTTATAGTAGACCAAGCTAGGCTAACGTATATTCCTTAATTGATTAAAAATGTCAGCATATGCAAGATCAATTCATAACTTTTTCCATAATTATAATCATTAGTTCACCCTGAGTTATGTGATAAAAACACTAAGCCCCTTTAAAGTTTGTTATAAAGTCATGTTTTAAGGGAAAACTAAATTGAGCAATGTGCTTGCAAACACACGAGGAAAAGGAACTGGTGGAGTCGTAGGAATGGCCTCCTGGGAAGTTTAAACAATAATGACGTAATCATAGAGAACTTATTAAAATAAAATCAATTCTGATCTCTCATTAGCAAGGACTGTAGATACATTTGTAGTAAACCCAGAGAATAATAGGAAGGCTGAAGTGAAAACAACTGAGCTCTGCTTTGGACGCCTTCCACCTTGGGACACTTGGGAGCAGCCTCTGAACCATCCTCCACATTGATTCAGCACCCCAGAGCAGCTCCGTTCCTTACCTTATTACATGGTGTGTCTAGGCTCAATTCCTCACCTCCATGAGGCATCCCACAGTGCACATGCTGAAGCGGGAGCTCTGATCCCTGTTGTCTGATTTCCTGAGTCCACTGCGTGAATGAAGTGCTACTTCTTATGTTGGGGGACCAAACCCCCAACACATTTTTGGAAAACTATGCCATGTGGGGGAAAGGTAGGAGATCATGCCTCAGTTGTCTTGAAAACTCTCCAGTTCTAAGACTGACATTTTGTTTTCAAAGAAGTTTGTTTTCAGAAAACAATGCAACTGAATTTACTAAAGGGCCAAGAAAAGATGATACAAATCGGAGCCCTGGGATTGTTTGCCGGAAAGGATATGGAGAAAAATATGACTCTTACAGGTCTTTCTTGAGATCAAACTGTTGTGATTATCAAGTGCGCATGCAGGGGTTTGCTATCTGTTTCTCCTCTTTCCACACTCCCTCTGGGTCACGACAATTAATTGACCTATACTGTGCTGATTGCAGCAGGCCATGTGATAATTGTTGGCGACCTACCTCAGCGTCAGAATAACTCCTGGAAAATTTCCTTTTCAGTCGATGAGAGACTCCAGACAAAGACTTAATCTCTGTCTGCCACCTTCTTCCTTGATGCCTTCCTTGATGGAATGACTGAAGAAGTCACCAGTAAGCGGTGGCTTTGACAAAGCCTGTGCACAATAAATAAATAAATAAATAAATAAACAAATAAATAAATAAATAAATAAATAAATAAATATTGGAGGCAGTCTGCAAGTCTTCTTATTTAAATAATATATTTTTAAAAAACTAAAAAAAATGCCTTTTAAAACGACAGTATTGAGTAATGCTAATTTTTGTCTGGGCTGTCCATGACTAACGTGATCTGCAGATTATTGCAATAACTCAATCTGAATATTTGCCTTCTATTTCAAAAACAAATGAAATGCTGAGCAGTTGTCAGGTGTTAGCCTGATCTTTATTATAACTCGTTGCAAAGATTATGAGGATTATGTCAAACACTTGAAGTAAGATTTGGATGATGATAAGTAGTAGGTTACCATTCTCTAGTTTCAGCATCAATCAGAGAAGCATTAAATGACCAGATAATGTCTCCTAGGTCTCAACAAAGTAAATAATGCCCCATTCCAGTCCACACATGCTACTAATAATAAAGAAACTGAAAGATCTGTTCAAATGAAACACCCATAAAGAGCACAGGTGCGTCTATTCATAGATCCTGAACTGAGTGAAAGTAAAAAGTCGAGTCGCCTGCTCTGATGCATCAGTGTCACAAACCATTAGAAAGATGAAAAGTGTCTGTGGTGTACAACATCCCTTCCGGCTTGTAAAATTCACTGTAGATCTCCATATTTGATGCCAGCCATGGTTTAATAACTGTGAACACTCTTTGCGGTCACCTTTAAGAACAGAAACGAAATTGTTGTAGAATCATGACACTTGAGATTCTAATCCAGTCTTCAAAATTGATATTCAAATCTAGTTTATTCCTTAATAAATAATAAAACACATGGTTTCAGAGTTAGTATTCCTCTGTGGCAGAGATCCTTTATTCTAGTTATTCTATGTCACATGACACTCTTTTTGGCTCTGCTTATAACTAGAAGATACTCAGAATTGTGTAAGAGACCAATGGTCCTGCTTCCCATTTCTACCAATGATGTTGAGTGGTTATGTGCATTTTCACTGAAAAGCAAGGCCTGTCTGTGCCAAGATATCAACATGTATGTTTTAGTGCATACTTACTGGTGAGCATGGGTGACTTTGCTGTACTCCCTGCCCATCTTATGTTTCTGTCCTGTGTGCGGTGACAGCTTGACAGATGGCTTATTCATACTCATTGTTCACTTTTCCTGCAATTTGTATTCTATATTTCTGAATTTTATTTAGATCTGTCATCATTACAGCCTTTCCCTGCCATCTATACACCACCTTCTGCAGAACGCAATGATCCTCTTCATTCTGCGCACATGTCTTTTTAGATTCCTTCTTGAACATACTTTTTGTCCTAAAACTAAATCCTTGACTTCAAGTTTGTTAGGAAAAGTTGAAGGTATTTATGTAACAATTATGAAACCCCAAGAAATTTCAGTGTGATATAACTTATAGGAATGACTTGGAACTTCGAAGGCAAAATCAATGGACCATGCAGCTTTCCCTGTCTTCCTTTACATAGCATTCTAAGATAGGCATGGTCTTTCTGAAGCCATAAAATTTATATGATAGAATTCTCACCTCTTGGAGATTGTCTAGTCTGTTAAATAACCCCTTTGACATTAGGTTGTTTTGCTATCATCACCTAGAAACCCTGTTCCACACCAAATGCTGATCCAGATATTCCCTCTTCACTTTGCTTTGCTTTCAGAACAACAAATAATGCATGTCAGCTCTTTTCTATGGCTGTGTCTCTTTTCTTGGCATCACCAGTTGGAGTTCTGTCTTATCTGTGCCATGGAAATGGCTGATGTAAAAGTCTTCAATGGTTTCCATGTTACCAGCTCCCCTGATAACTTCTATTCAGCTTTTGATGTGGTAAACTATTTCTTTCCAAGGTAGTTTTTCTTCTAAATTCTCTCATAACCATGTCCCAGAGAGAGTTGTTTCTCATGTATGGCCTTTTTTCTTTGTCTGTTTACCACAGATCTAATTTTGTAGGCAGAAGTTCATCCTATCGCACCCATAACAGAGACTTTCATTGTTCAAATAGATCTGTTAAGGACTCTTTAGCCTTACCCTCTGTTCTGATATTCACACCCATATATCTCTCACTGAATGCCATGTCTCTCTGGTAAAATTCAAACTTAACAAAACCACATCACACATCACCTCTGCCTTATTTTTCATCCTCTCTGTAAATGTCACCATGGTCCACTGTAGCTCAAAGCCAGTCAGCATTACAGATTTATTTCATTTTCCATCCCTCAGCATTCCCTCTGCTTCTTATATCCGAACTACATTCAGAACGCCACCACTTCTCTCCCTATTTACTACTACATGTTCAATGCATGCTACCAAGCTATTTGATGAATAACAATGTGTCAATGTCCTTGTCTCCTGGCTTTTATTTTGCCCTGACCTCCAATGATGCAACACCCATGAAGCTAAACACAAAGAAGGTTGTCCCTGGCAAGGTAGTACTTTATTAAATCTCTCTTACATGGATAAATAAAATCTATACTTTTTTTGCCAGGATGATACTCTTGATTTTATTTGACCAATGCCTGCTCCTCCATCTTCATCTTCAATTCTCTATGTTATTGACTACTTTTCAAGCATAAAGTTTTATGGCGATATTGCTATCTCAGGGTCTAAACTTTTTCTGATTCTAATTTTCTTATTTCACCTCTGCCATTTGCATTTGAACATAAATGTAAATATAATGACTTATTCATTATTTTTAGAGACTTTCACAAGAATATAAGCTTCAGGGTTGTGACCATCTATGTGTCTTTTTCATATTTCTATAGGATTTTGTATTGTGGTTTTAATTTTAGGCATATCAAAGAAGGTCTTAAAAACCACCCTAACTTCAGAAGACGTGTTTGCAAAATGAAGCGAAGCATGAAGCTCCAGCATAGATAGTTTGAACATGTAGCCTTGAGTACTGCTGTGCACAGGAAATTCTCTGAGATTACATGAAAACATGAGAAAATGAATAAGGAAAGAATTCTGTATCCAGACTATTCATGGTGTAATAGATAAAATAAGACAAATATAATTTAAGTGTGAAGTTAATTTTGTTTGGCACAGTAGAATCAGTAACGAGTAATGACCGTAGAGAATTTTGAAAACTTTTGACATAATCTGAGAAGTCTGTTAGGCATCACAAAGAAAATAAAATTACATATCTCAAGAAAACATGAGATAAAATATGTGGTGAAGAACGGCAAAGAGAATTTTAAAAGTTGTGCATAATTACATATTGGGAGCAAATGAATAGATAGAGGGAATAAAATGCCAAAGCAGGGTGGATATACATTTGATGAGGCTGAAGGATTTAGATTTTATTTAATTGAAATGAATTGTGGATGTCTCTAGAATAGAGGGACCATCTAATCATAGAAATACAATAGAAATTTGTTCACGTCATTAGTTATGTGTTACATGGCAATTTCTATTTCATCAGAACTTTGGCTAATATTTTCTTTTCTTTGCTTTTAGATGACTTAGTATTTATCTGTTAATTTGGATCATTGCCTTCTTTCCTTCCACTAAATAGATTGTCATGGGTAGTTGAAATACCTCAAACAATGACTCTTTCTGCCTATGTTACTGTTTCACTGAGGGTATGTGGGATTGGAAGGGTCATCCTTATGATGACTCTTAGGCAGGAGTGGAACCGTTAAGAAGCAAAACTCTGTGGGTGTCCTCTGTCTCTCATGGTTTGATTTGGTTCTCAGGAGGCGGCTTGCTAGTTCCTTGGAACAGGTTACAAGAGGAGCAAATCTGGCCTGTCTATCCCTCTGTCACCCCCTCCTTGCTCATGATATAATTCTCCCACAAGCCTTCTCTGATGAGGCCAAAGCCTACGATGCTATGCTGATTTCCAGCTTCTGTATGATGGGTTTATGTTGTCACGGGTACTACACACAGTAATAAAAAATTGACACACACAGAACAAAAGCGGAAAATGACAAGTTCAAAGGGATAGACAATAGGCAGTTTCCTCAAATACGCATTCTTCAGAGATGCTTGTAACAATCACTTCTCGGTCACTCACACACATGTGTAGGTGTGGGTGGCTTTTTGTGTAATTTCTACTCAAACACAGTACTCTCCTCCCCATTCTTCACTTGTGTGGATTTCAACTTTCTTCTATCTTCGTTTTTATATATTTTTGAAGATTTCTCTGAATCAACAGTTACAGAATTTTAAAATTATATTTATCATATTCTTTTTCAATAATTCCATGGTTTGGAGCTATAAGGATAGACTTTATTAAAGCAAAACCCTATAAAAATATCCATATACATGTAAAATAACTTTGACTATAAAATGTAAAATTGGTCAGGGAAATTGAATGAGTACTTCAGAATTTTCTATTTCTTACCAAAATATATTGAAAGGATATTATGGCATTTCTTCCCTCTTTATATAGGAATAGTCCATCAATGTTGCATATTACTCACCTGGCACTTTATATAACTTGAGTTTTAAAATATGACAACTTAAAAATAGAATCCTGTTTTGCTTTACAAAGATGGTGAAAATTGTAAGAATATTTACTTACCTATCAGAAGTCTTATCTGTCCCTAGGTATTTAGTTTACAATGACTTTAATAGGTTATTTTAATTTTTAAATTATAAATTCATACCAAGCCATTAATAAGGATAGATAAAATCTGTAATTTTTATCATAAAAAGTTTTTAAAAGGTCATAATGACATAAACATAATAAATGAAAAAATAATAATGAAATATCATGATTTCAAAAACAAATAAGTGATCAAAATATCTTAGATATTATGTCAGTCATTTTAGAGCAAGTTTTATGTTCATCTTCAAATAACAATTTTCCATTAAGAGAACTGTCTCCAAAATAGAAAGAGAAGAATTCACTCCAATTCTATTCAGACCTATAGAAACTTGTTATTAAAACAGGCATCTCCAGTTCCAGGCATGACTTGGTGGGGAGCACTATTTGTGCCTTTTTGTTGCAAGCAATTTTAAAGTTGAAGTAAACATAAAGGTTATTTCTTCAGTCACCAACATGGTGCAGAGAATCAGTTTCATCTCCAAATAAAGGGATAAGCATGGTTAGCTGTGCATCTCTCCTTACTATGAGTCAAAACCTAAATCATGGCTCCAAAAGAACAGAGTGCAGCGCAGCCATCCTGAAGAGCTGAGAAGTCAGGAAGAGAATTTCAAGATAGAGGTTTGGGCAAATGACAGCCAGTTGCTAAGAGGGTTTCTATATAGACAGATGCTAAATGGAGATTCCATATAGACTCTTTCTTGTCTAAGAACTAGATTCTGAGCAATAAGCAAAGCTCTGTGAGCCCTACGAGAGAGTAGCTGCATGGCAATCATTGTTGCGTGGATTCTGCATGGATCACTTCCCACCTGAAGGAGTAAACAACTTGATGGGATTCTTGCTTGGCCATTCAAGTTGAGGCTTAGCAATCCACATAGTATGGGAGAAGTAATTACAACCTGCAGTAAATCCCACAAAATATTTTCATGGTAGAGGAAATAGTCTCTCACTAGGCTAAAGCTAGAGCTCAAATTATCAAGAAGGACTTTTAGCTATTCATTATCTGCCTAGAAAAAAATTTAGTGTTCCTTAAAGTGAAGTATTATCCAGCCTCATTTACTATACATATATAAATATAAAATGATGATATATGTCACTGTATGTATGTATCTTATAATATATCATTATAATGTACTTATAAAATATGTTATCAATTGAGCAGATTATACTTGTATATTTATGAATACATAGACATATATATGTGTGTGGCAACAATTAATGAAAAAAGAAGCCATGAATTTTTGAAAAGTGAAAGGAGGGGTATATGGGAGAGTTTGGAGGTAGGAAACGGAAGGGGAAATTGTAAAATTATATTATAAACTCAAAAGAAATAAAATAATTTTTCAAACTCTACATAAAACCAGAAATAATACATTTAAATATCAAAAACCTATGCTCATTGCCACTAATCAGAAAAAAAACAGTTAATAAAGAAGATTATAAAATTTTTACTTTCCACTAGACAATTTAAATATTATATTAAAATATAATTATATTACTCTGCACTTTCTTTAATCACTCAAGATCCTCCCAAGATCCTCTCCTCCAACTCTTGCTATCTTCTTCTCCTTTTCAGCCTCAAATTGATAGTTTCATATTCCACAGTTAATATTGTTACATATTGTGCCTTAGTAAATAAGATGAAGTGGTGAAAGAAAAAGTTGGACATAAATGAAAAGGCAAGAAGCTTTACACGCCAGCTAAACCTACTGTAAAAAGGTCAGATAAAAATGTGCAGAACTTTAAATTGCAGTATCGTTCATCACTTGAAGTTGAAATATCTCTGAGATATTTGTGTGTTGAAGGCTTGATTCCCAATCTCATGGCACCGGCAAAGGGGTTGAAACATAAGAGTTGGAATCTGGCTATGAAAAGGCAGCTATCGATTCCCCCTCCTTCTCTCTTTGTACTCCTGATGCCGTAAAGTGATGGCGCCAGCTATGCACAAGCTGAAACCTCTAAATTAGGCACCTAAGGAAATCTCTTCTACATTAAATTGCTTTCCTTGGTGATTTTATCATAGTAATAGAAAACTAACTAATATATTAAGTAAAAATTCATTAGATGAATTTGGTATCAGATTGGACACTCATGAAAAAACAATAATAATATTATTAATTCATATATTACTTAATGTTTTTAGTAATTATTAATACTGTAATGGTAATGTTTAAGAATAATAAAATGATAGAAATTAAGCAATCAAAATGATGGATGATAAACTATTTTTGATACTATAAAAAGGACCTTCAACAATAAGCAATCTAAAATACATGTGCTTGCTGCACCAGACACAATGTTTAGAAAAAACACTTGAGAAGTAATGATAGACATCATCTACTCAGATCATGAAATAAAGCATAGCTGGATTAAGATAACTGCGAAGTCAGGCATGCCATAATTAAATCAATAAAACAGAAAGTTTGTAAAAGGAATTAGAGATAAAGATGCTGCTACCAGGAAGCAGTAACTTGCATGAGTTGCCACTGAATCAAGCCAATCAGTCTAGAAGACAACTACTCAGAATTTCTGTTAAAAGTATATTATTCTTCTGGGAAGTGGTGACATACACATTTAATCCCAGCACTGGGGAGGTAGAGGCAGGAGGATTTCTGTGAGTTTGAGGCCAGCCTGGTTTACAGAGCTAGTTCCTGAACAGCACAGAGAAACCCTGATTCAAAAAAAAAATCAAAAGAAAGTATATTATTCTTTTATAAGCATAATCCCTTCAAGCTGTGAATCAGATAATGACAATTTCAAATAAATACAACCAAGTAAATCAGTTGCCACTAAACTTGCACTCTGATAAGTAGAAAAGGAACTCTTTAGTATGAGGGAACACTATCTTCAGAAATAAAAATGTGTAGTAGGAATGATAAAGAAGTGTGATAAGAAAAAAGAGTTCAGATAAATTTAAGTTTCAACTTGACAGCTTATTTTTGTAATTTTCTCATATTTTGCGATATGCCTTCATGTATACAACCCGATAAAGATTCCATTATGGACTTGAGCTGTGTTTCATGCAGAGAGCTGAGAAAGTCCGCAAGAGAACAAACCACAATACACTGTGAATTCTTTCATTATGTAATTTCAATGCTGATCATTATCCATGGTATTAAAGAACTGTAAATTTCTATGATGTTTGGGTAGATGTCGGTGCCATCTATGTTTAAGGGAAAAATGATAAGTGAATATCTGATGCTTCCTCCATGATTTGGAGAATATGCATAAGATGTCCAGTAACACCACTGTAGGTCCCATTTAGCACTTATAATGTTTAGTCCGTGTTCTGTATATTTGAAAATTTTTATTTACACATAAATACTTGCTGAACCACTCTGGAAGTCAGTATGGAGGTTTCTCAGAAAATTGGGAATCAACCTACATCAAGACCTACCAATACCACTCTTAGGCTTATACCCAAAAGATGTTCAATCATTCAATCATACTACAAGAACATTTGCTCAGCTATGTTTACAGGAGCATTATTTTTTGTAATAGACAGAACATGGAGACAACCTAGATGCTCCTCAACTGAAGAATGGATAAAGAAAATGTAGTACATTTACACAATGGAGTACTACTCAGTGGTAAAAAAAAAAAATGACATCTTGAAATATGCATGTAATGGATGGAACTACAAAAAAACATCCCAAGTGAGGAAACCCAGCCCCAGAAAGGTGAATATGGTATGTACTCACTGATAAGTGGACACTAGCTGTAAATCAAAGGATAATGAGCCTATAGTCCATGACCCTAGAGAAGCTAAGCAATAAGGTGAACCCTAAGAAAAACGTATATAGATTCACCTGGAAAGGTGAATAGAGAAGATCACCTGACAAAATTGGGAGCATGGTGGTGGGAGAGAAGAGAGGCAGAAGGATAAGAGGAGAGAAGGGGGGGTAGGAAAACTTTAGAGAATGGGATAGTCAAGACGGAAAGGGAACAGAGATAATAGCAAGAAAGTGATATCTTGATTGAAGGGGCCATTATGGCGATAACAAGAAACCTGGAGCTAGAGAAATTTTCAGGAATCCATAAGGATGACCCCAGCTAAGAACCTAAGCAATAGAGGAGAGGGTGCCTGAACTGGCCTTGCCCTATAGTCAGATTGATTGATGAATATCTTTTTTAAAAAAGTTTATTGATTTTATTGAGCTATACATTTTTCTCTGATTCACTCCCTTCCTTTCCCCTCCCCTTCTACTCTCTACCATGGTCCCCATGCTCCCAATTTACTCAGGAGATCTTGTCTTTTTCTACTTCCCATGTAGATTAGATCCATGTATGTCTCTCTTCGGGTCATCATTGTTGTATAGGTTCTCTAGAATTGTGCATTGTAGGCTGGTTTCCTTTGTTTTATGTCTTAAAGCCACTCATGAGTGAGTACATATGATATTTGTCTTTCTGGGTCTGGGTACCCTCTCTCAATATGATATTTTCTAAATTCATCAATTTTCCTACAAACTTTAAGATGTCATTATTTTTTTCTGCTGTGTAGGACACCATTGTGTAAATTTTCTTTATCCATTCTTTGGTGGAGGGGCATTTAAGTTGTTTCCAGGTTCTGGTTATGACAAATAATACTGCTATGAACATAGTTGAGTACATGCTCTTGTGGTACAATTGAGCATCCTTTGGGTATACACCTAAAAGTGGTATTGCTGGGTCTTAAAAAAGCTAGTTTTCTAATTTTATAAGAAATTGCCATAATGATTTCCAAAGTAACTGTACCAGTTTGCACTCCCAGCAGCAATGGAGGAGTAATCCTTTTATACCACAGCATAAGTTGTCATCAGTGTTTTTGATCTTGGCCATTCTTACAGGTGTAAGATGGAATCTCAAGGTTGTTTTGATTTGCATTTCTCTGATGGCTAATGATGTTGAGCATTTCCTTAAGTGTCTTTCAGTCATTTTAGATTACTCTGTTGAGAGTTCTCTGTTTAGGTCTGTACCCTATTTTTTATTGGATCATTTGTTCTATGTTCAATGATCATTTGATCA
Source organism: Ondatra zibethicus (assembly GCA_004026605.1). Taxonomy (NCBI): domain Eukaryota; kingdom Metazoa; phylum Chordata; class Mammalia; order Rodentia; family Cricetidae; genus Ondatra; species Ondatra zibethicus. Next base: position 25,573 of record PVIU01009736.1, read on the forward strand.
TTGGATCAAAGTCATTTGATGACTTTGTATCTTGAGTTCCTTGTATAATTTGGAAATCAGTCTTCTCTCTGATGTGGGGTTGGTGAAGACCTTTTCCCATTCTGTAGGCTGCCATTTTGTCTTATTGACCATGTTTTTTGCTTTACAGAAGCTTTTCAGTTTCAGGAGGACCCATTTATTAATTGTTTCTATCAGTGTCTGTGCTGCTGGGGTTATATTTAGGAGGTGGTTCCCTATGTCAATGCATTCAAGTGTACTTCCCACTTTTCCTTCTATAAGGTTCATTATGGTTGACTTTATGTTGAAGTCTTTGATCCATTTGGACTTGAGTTTTGTGCATGGTGATAGATATGGATCTATTTTCATTCTTCTATATATTGATATCCAGTTCTGCCAGCGCCATTTGTTGAATATGCTATCCCTTTTTATATTTTATATTTTTGGTTCTTTGTCAAAAATCAGGTGTTTGTAGGTGTGTGGATTAATATCTGGGTCTTTGATTTGGTTACATTGTTTCTCCTGTCTGTTTTTATGCCAGTACCAGGCTGTTTTCAGTACTGTAGCTCTGTAGTATAGTTTGAAGTCAGGGACTGTGAGTCCTCCAGAAGTTCCTTTATTGTACAGGAATTGGCTAGCCTTGGTTTTTTGCTATGAAGTTGAGTACTGTTCTTTCGAGGTCTGTGAAGAATTTTGCTGGACATTGCATTGAATCTGTAGATTGTTTTTGGCAAGATTGCCATTTTTACTATGTTAATTCTACCTACCCAAGAGCATGGGAGATCTTTCCATTTTCTGGTTTCTTCTTCAATTTCTTTTTTCAAAGATTTAAAGTTTTTGTCATACAGGTCTTCAACTTGTTTGGTTAGAGTTACTCTGAGATATTTTATGTTATTTGTGGCTCTCGTGAAGGGTGATGTTTCTCTGATTTCTTTCTCAGCCCATTTAAGATTGATGAATATCTTAAATGTCACCATAGAACATTCATTCAGCAACTGATAGAACCAGAGGCATCAGAGCACTGGGCTGAGCTCCCAAAGTCCAGTTGAAGAGTGTGAGGAGTGAGACTATGAGCAAAGAGGTTAAAATCATGATGGGGACACCCACTGAAACAGTTTACCTGAGCAAATGCAAGACACCAACTTCCAGACAGGGAAGGAATCAGTAGAGGACCATAGTAGACCCTCTGAATGTGGGGGACAGTTTTATGGCTGGGGCAGATTGCAGGGCCATGTCAGTTTTGGGAACCCATTCTCTTTGGATGGATACCTAGCACAGCCTAGATATAGTAGGGAGGACCTTGGACCTTCCCCAAAGCAATGTGCCTTACCCTCTCTGAGGAGTGGATGGAAGAGGGCTGGGGTGGGGAAGGTGGAGGGAATGGTAGAAGGGTAGGGAAAGGGAACTGGGATTGATATATAAATGAAAAAAGATAGTTTATTTTCTTTTTAAAAAATATAGAATAAAATAGTTTCTTAATAATTTAAAAAAGATATGAACACAAATACATATTCCCTAGCTTCATAAATATTAATTTCCAGGTTAAATCAAATCTGTTTTAAAATTCAAAATTATGAACAAATATAAAGATATCTACTCAAAGAAAGACTAGGTTAGCTCTAAAAGGGACCATTGGATTAGATACCTGTTGGTACTGAAATTTAATGACAGTTATACTATGCAAGATACTCTTAAAAAAAGATACTCTATATAGATTTTTACATATTAATTTATTTTCATCATCATCTATACATGATTATTTGTTTTAATCAATAAATAATTGAGATTGGAAAAAATTTTCAATATAACAGGGGTCTGAGTGGTAGGAAAGTCTCTAAAAGCAGGATTGTCTAACTCTGATTTCCTGTTTAAAGAAAAAAAGCTGTGCATGAATTTCTAACCATGGAGAAAATAATGTGTGCTAATCACCTTTATTTTTGAAAGCTATCACATCTTCCTTGTGTGTTGCATGCATGTGTATGAACTCACATGACTTGCATTAGTCTGTTTCACCCTGTGGGTCCCAAAGATCAAGCTTAGGTCATCTGGCTTAACGCAGTGAGCCATCTTACACTCCAGCCCCCATCACATTCATTTTTGAGAAAGATATGAACAGGAGTTGAAAGCAAGTTTCAGCATTCTAAATACAGGTTAGTACTTAGTCCAACACTGGAAAATTTCTTATTTAATTTCAATATCCAAAGGTCATTTCTGTTTCCAATATTTGTTAAATTTTCATACAATCTATTTAAATAAATAAACCCCTTATCATGCTATGCCTGAGTAAGCACATGCCCTATCAAATGTCAAGCAGAGATTTAAGCATTGAGATTAAAGGATATCTTTGTTTTCTTCCTTCTTGGTTTTGTTTGCTCATTTTGGTAGGGTCTCATTAATTAGCCTCTACTGCCCCGGAGTCTCAGTGTCCCTCCTGCACCTGCCTAGCAACATCAGGATTACAGCCATGTGTGCCCACATCTGGCTGAGCAGCTGCCATCTACAGCCAGGCTGCAGCCTTGAGCTCTACTCTGCATTTCCTGTTATTCTCCCACTGTCACAGGGCAGAAACGAGACGAGTCTGTGGTTGTGCACACAATGACTGTTAGCGTGGCTGGTTGAGGAAATGTGTGCATATGCTCTGCCAGAAAGGGGAACACATGTCCCAGGGGTGACATTTCTAGGCCAAGAGAATTGGAACTTCAGTACCCAACTGCCTTCTGGAAAACTTTGAATACAAAAGTGGCTCACTGTGGATTTTTGGCCAGGATCCAATTCAAAGGATAGTTATATTTCTCAACTGTGCATTTGTAGCCTTATATATCTATTTGTTTATTCTGTATTGCTACTGGGATTTTAAGGATATAAACATTTAACACTTCTTAAGTATAATTTGCCAAGGCTATTTATATATTCTCTTTCATGTACAGCAACAAATTGGGTTCAGAAACCCAAGGCAAGGGTATTTTCTATGTCCTAACCCTTAAAGTTAATGACTTCTAATTAGCCCAGCAAGAAGCTAATGACTTGTAATCACTTGCCAGTTGATTCTGCGTATTCTCTTCATAAATTTTGCCCAGGTGAACTGGGGAGAGTTTGATGAAGTACATGCAGAGGAAGACCAGGCTGAGAAGTCAGGACAATGTGGAGGTGTCCATTTGTACAATTCCTCTACTTAAAGCATGTGAATACCTCTATCCTAGTTCAGTTCCTCTTGCAGTGATAAAATATTTTGAGCAAACAACTTGGGGAGGGAAAGGTTTATTTGGCTTACAGGTTAAAGTCTATCAAGAAGTCAGGACCAAAACCTGGAGGCAGGAACTGAAACAGAGACCATGGATGACAGTTGCTTACTGGATTGCTCTCACTGACTTGTTTAACTTCCTTTCAGATACAGGCCAGGGCCACCTGCCAAGGGGTGGTACTACCCGCAGTGTGCTAGTGCCCCTATATCAACTAACAATCAAGAAAATGGACCACAGACATGTTCACATTTTGTCATTTTGATGGAGACAATTTCTTAAGTTGAGGTTTCCTCTTCCTTGGTGTGTCAACTTGATAAACAAGATTAGATATCCAAAGTATTGAAAGTAAAGATAAAAGGATTGGTGATTATATAATGAAAATTGCTAGCCAATGTCAGGGAAGTGACTTTGGTATTCATCATCTGCAGCAACTCTGACAGAATTCAACAGAAGAATTGGCACGCAAAATTATATATCAAGTGATTGATCCAGCCAGACACTTTACTTCCAGTTATATTTATTTTACCTGACTACAGTTGTCCCATTAGAAGAAAGACATGTATGATTGTAAATCAGGCAAACAGTTATTCACAATCTGTGCTCGAGCCAGCACTGAGAGAAGGTAACTAATTTCAACCCTTCTCTCCAGAAGACTGTAATTTACAGTTGAGTTTACTTTGACCCAGACTGGAAAACAATCACCTGAACAAAGCTGAACAACCAGAGAATAATCCACAATGGTGCTAATATTTATTTATAGTCTAGTCCTCTCGGAGCTCCTGTATGATACATACATGTATTTCTTTCTTTTGAAATCTGCCATGTACAAGCTGCACTGATTACAGAGATTGAAAAGTCAGCCTCACTTTGAGGAAGTCTTGGCAAACAGTGGTGAAGGCTAATTTTACTGGTATTGCATCCAATGCTGCAGGCTCAAGAATCTAGAGGATTTTCAAAAGCAGTCCTTATAAAACCAGCCATGGAATAACCTATACATTTTATCATTATTTAAAAGTACTATACACTAACAAGACTGGTTTCTGAAAGCGTTATTGCCTACAAAAGAGTAATAAGCAACTGAAAAAGTGCCATTGTTACTTAATTGTACTGAAAAGAAAGAAAATACACAAAAAGTGATGTTATGAAATACTGTATATACTTTCATTTCAAAGTTAGTAGTAGAAAATTTTAATTTAATAAATTTACCAATTCTCTGAGAATTTCATACATGTACCCAGTATGTTTTGATCACATCCTACCTACTTCTCCCCTTATTCCACCCATTTCTCTCTACCTTACCACTCTCAACTTATTCTTCTCTTGTTAAAAAAAAATCCAAATCCAGTTTGTGCTGCCTGTTATATATATTCATGGGTGTGGAGCCATCCACTGGAGTATGGTTGACCTACCAGAGGCCACATCCTTAAAGAAAGATGATTATATCTCCCCTAGTTGCCATCAACTGTCAATATAACTTTAGTTAGGGGTGGGAGCTCCTAATCTTCTCTCCCCTCCAATGCCAAATTGTTGACTGGCTTGAATTGAAGGTGGTTTGTGCATGTAACTGCTAGTGTCATGAACTCGTGAATGCAGTCATGTTCAAAAGATGGTATTTCATTTCAATCCTCTCTGAATTCTGCCTTTAAAGTCTTTTTATCACCTTGTCTGCCATGATCCCTGAGCCTTGGATGATAAATATGTCTTACCTGTAACTGAGAGGCCCATTAACACATATTCCCTGTGTTTTGAGCAGTTTCAATCTTCTGCATTAGCATTGTCCATCATAGAAACTTCTTTGATGAGGTCTAATTACAGTACTAATCCATGGGCACCTTGGTAAGAATATAGAGGGCAATTAGATACTATGTCGATTTAGCAGAATAATAGTAGTAAGTTCATTCCCTGGGTTTGTGATCACCCAATCACTGGTTCTTGGTCAGATTTACAGTATCAGGTTAAGTGTTTCCTCCTGAGAAGTAGATCTTAACCCCAACCAGAAAGTGAACCCTAAATTAGTCAGTTTCCTAGATTAACAGATTTTATAGAATGTATCTCTCTATATATTTATAGAAAGAGCATTTATTGGAAGGATTTACGGGCTGTGGCTCAGTTAATCCAACTACAGCTGCTTATGAATGGAAGGTTGAAGGAGTTATGAAGGTCCAGTAGTTATTCAGCACATGAGACTGTATGTCTCGGGTGCTCTTTAGCATACTCTGGAATCCCAACGAAGTAGGCTCTAAAGCCAGTGAAGGAATGTACTTGCTAGAAAGGAGAGAACACACAAAGAACAGAAACTTCCTTCTTCCATGACCTTCTATAGGCTTCTAGCAGCAGGTGTTGCTCAGATTAGGTGTGGGTTTGTTTTCCCAGCTTAAATGGTCTGGATTAAAGTCGTGTCTTCCAGCCTCAAAGTCCTGGATTAGACATGGATCTTTCTACTTCAAATTAAGCAAGACACAAAGGTGTGCCCTCTATTTGGGTATTTTAGTTAATTCCAGATGTAGTCAAGCTGACTGCCAAGAAGAGTCATCACATCCCCAGAACATTTATACTATTGTCATACCCATAGTAGGACCCTGTTGTTGAAGACACTGTTGACGGAAGGGGACTAGTGTATTCCTGGCTGCTCAGCCCTGAAATAATCACACAGAAACTATATTATTTGCAATATGTTTGGCCAATAGCTTAAGCATATTTCTGGCTAACTCTTATATCTTAACTTAACCCATTTCTATAATTTTCTATTTTACCACAAGGTTCATGGCCTACCAGCAAGGTTCCAGCTGGATGGAGGCTTGCATCTTTCTCCTCTGGCAGCTCCATGACTTTTCCCTAACTCTGCTTTCTCTCTCCTCCTCATTCTGCTTGGAACTCCAGCCTTTCCCTGTTTTACTAAGCTACTAGCCAAAACAGATTTATTCATTAACCAATAAAAGCAACACATTGACAGAAGGACTTCCCACATCAAGACACCAGACAGCTGGTTGCAAAGCATTCAAAGAGATGCTTACCAGGAAGTTTCCTCCATGCTAGCTTTTTCCTGGTTGAAGTGGGGCAGTCATCAACAATACTTACCCAGCTAGGAACTCAGTGAATTAAAAGAATAGAACAATAAATAATAAGAATTTGTTTCAAAGTCTAACAAAGCAAAAGCTTGAATGCTTTGAACACTATCTTTTTTCCTCCTCATAAAATAACTATAGAGCAGTTTGGCCCTATAATATTTTCCAGTTCAGAGTTACCAGCAACATGGGTTCTCACTGAACAACGGCCTCTACTGCCATCCAGCCTTGTCAGTACCTATAGCTCTCCAGTCTTGTAGAAAAATCACTCACAGACCATTTCATTCATTCTGATTTAACACTCTTGTTTTTTAAGTATCTGCCAAAATATTCTGATTAAGAGCTATAGAATGAAAAGTGGTCAAATTAGGAGAGAAAAAAATAATCAAGCATCCTGTGCAGGCACACTTCGTGTTAGCTTGTTGTTTTCCTCGGGGTGGGTCATAGTCCAGAGTGTGGGCTCCATTCTCACACAATGCATCAGTATGTACAGCCCCAGGCAAGCATTTGAATGCTCTATTTTGCCATTATAGGTGAGAAGACTGTGTGTGTGTGTGTATGTGTGTGAATGTATATATAAACACATATGCAACATATTGTGTGCAGAACTATATAATATTTTATAATAAAACACAAATTTGTAAGCCCCTTAAAAACTAAACAAAGCTTTGTAATCAACCCTTTCTTCAGGGTACGTTTTGTAACTCTAGGGGCCAGTCTGACAATACTTGGATAGCGATCAGCAATATCTATTCTGAAAGATTCATGGAGCTGTTTCTAAAGATAGACATGAAATGATAATTCAGCATAACACTGATAATCAGGCACTAAACATGCTCAGTGATTTTCTTTCCAAAACAAAGATTCTAACAGGATAGGGTTTTGTTTGTTTGTTTGTTTCAAAACAGAGGCTGGTTTTCCTTTTGCTTTTCCTTCTCAGTCACCAAAGCCATTTTTTGTGGTGTTAGTGTAATGACTCTCTGGCCCCACTGATCCCAAGACATTTCTAATTTTGAAAATTGGAGTAAATTCAACTCTAGCTTTTACTTGGATCTATAAAATACTGTTTGTTATCCCTACAGATAAATTCAGACTATTTCAACTGCTCTTGCTTCTGAACTGCAGAACACTCTGAGTAAAATTAATAAGAATATATACAAAGTACACTGATATATGTATATATCACACACACACGTGTGTGTATATACAAATGTATGTGAAAATGTTACAGTGAAATCTGTTGTTTTGTACACTAAACTAAAACATTTATTTTACAGAGATCTTCCACAGGAAAGAGAAGATGCATGCCCTATTATCTTGGAAAAAGTATTAACATAAAGAACTCCTCTACCAACATAGGAGTTGCAAAAGGGTAGTAAATCACAGGTACAGGGTCTTTGCTGTTACTAGACTCTGTAAGTTAAAATTTAACCTAGTATATTTTTCTCATTCCTATTACTGATGGTTCAGCTCAAAAACCATGTACTGGGAACAGCCTTTCCTCAGGGCTCCAACCCTTTCTTTCCATATTACAGCATTTAGCCTCTACAACTCTTGGATCTTTATTTATTGCTCCTTTGTTAACTGGCTGTTTTCCCCATTATCCCATAAGCTGTGTGAGGCTGAGTAGCATCCTCCCTGCTTTACTGCTGTGTTTGTAGGACCCAGATTAATGCTTGCCATACAGTACGTTCTCATGAATATCTGATTACTGAATGGATGAATAAGTGATATGCTCATTTTCCTATTGTGAAGAAACAGATCAAATAGAAGGAAAGGGCTGTCAATCACAAACCAAGGCCAAGACCAATTTCACATGAAAGTACTTATACTTTACCACACAATGATTATTGAGCCCTTGAACTTTCAGACCTGAGGATATAAATCTCCCTGCAATTTTATGTATTAGCCACCCAAAAGTATAAGGAATATGTAAAGAGGACTCCATAAATAACAATAGCAAGTAGAAAGTGTGTCGAGAAAGAATCAACAAATCTATGCTCCCTTTAGTAAAAACTGACTCAAAATAATTTCCTAGGTAGCTGAATCAGAATCATTTCAATATATTAGTACAGTTATAGATTGAGACATGCTGGTTCTATCAACTTTAAAATCTCTTGAAACAGCATTTATATACTAAAATAAATAAATATCCATAAATTATACCTCGGTGGTCGGGGAAGGAAAATCAGGAGTTCATGGCCATCTTCAATTACACACCAGGTTTGAGGCCAGGTTAAGCTATTAGAACAGTTCACAGTGTGATTCCTCATAACTCATTCATGGAAAACCAATCAAACCAGGCTGCACAACATAGCAGGTATGTCTAAATCAATATCTCTGTTAAAGAAATGCTGTGATAATTTGATGTTTGAATCCTCATCTAGAAGAAATGTTTTCTAAAAAAATTATTTTCTCTTTCTTATAATCAGAGTATAAGTTGTGTGATTCTCAAAAAATCCTTGTTATGACTGATCCTTCTGCAACAAAACATGATAGGGCCCATGTGGTGGTTGGTGCATACCTTTGATCCCAGCACTCAGGAGGTGGAGGCAGGCAGATCTCTGTGAGTTTGAGGTCAGCCTGGTCCACAGAGTGAATTCCAAGACAGCCAGGACTCACAGAGAAACCCAGTCTCAAAAAAACTAAAACCAAACCAAACCAAATAAACAACAAAAACCATAACAAGCTATCATATAGGTTGTAAACACAGTATATAAAAACAAAAATAAATGTATATAAGAACAAAAACAAAAAAAATAAATGGAAGACTTTTTATCAAACCACAATTGACTAATAATTACACAAAGTGTTTATTTTCTCCCACATTTTATTATAAAAATCCACAATACAAGGCAGAACTTTTGATACTAACTGAAAACTTAAAGCTTCCAACTGTAATCCTGTCAGAGATATTCTCTGTTTTTCCTAATACAGAAAGACACCATTAGAACTTAATATGTGCCATGATGGCAAAAGGGACAGAAAATGATGGATTTTATTTATAAATTGTTTGATTTTGCTACTTGGGAAATTTTTTACTTTTATCTTGAACTGCAGTGATGAACATATGAAAATCTCTCTAAAATCTGATATTGAAAAAAAGGTGGCTTGATGGTGGCGCATACCTTTAACTTCAGCACTTGGGAGACAGAGGAGGGCAGATCTCTGAGTCTGAGGCCAGCCTGATCTACAGAGCAAGCTCAGGGCTACTCAGAGAAACCCTGACTTGGGGTGGGGGTAAAATAGGATAAAGAAATTTTAGAAACAGAGTTCATTTCACTATAGAACATAGATATGAATAAGACAGTACAGGTTTTCTAAATTTCAATACTTTATTTTCTTTGTGGATGAGTCTCAGTCACTCTTGAATGTGATGTACTTTAAGACAGATTTCTAACAAAGTTCATCCTGAAACTCTCAAACAACTAGGCTAGAGTTTCCTAATTTATACTAAAGCTTGGCTAATAAATGCATAAACTGCATAGCTGATGTTTTGGGCAGACAGTTAATCTGTTTACAGAATAAATGTCAATTTCCTAGCAATCAGTAACAGAAATTGTGAAGTAAGTAGAAAGATTCCTAATGAAACATGAATCCCTTGTATGCCTCCTGTACAAGCCAGCTTAAATGATGGTGAGCAATTACCAAGTACCAGGCAACCCCAAATACTTTCAGAGATTCATTTTTATTTTTAATTACGTGTGTCTGTGTGAGTGGACATCATGTATGTGGATGCTGGCCAAGGAGGTACAAGCAGTGTCCAATCACCCAATGTGGGTGCTGGGAACAAACCCTGCCACTCAGGAAAAGCAGCATGCGCTTATGACGACAGAGCCATTTCTTCTGCCCCGGGTGTAAATGTTTCTACAAGTCAGTTGACAACACCTGAGATTCATAGCGAGTGAAAGAAGCTTTTAGCCGTTCATCCCAGATATTTGCAGTTCACTAATACTCTGTAAGATGATCAATAAAAGGTGGCGACTGACTGACATCTGAAGGACACCAGTAAATAAGTGCCTTAATCTATCCAGAAGATTTTATAAGCAGCACATGCCCCCAAAGATAAATTATGGACATGTTTATGTTGTTTGGGTACACTATCACACTCCTGTAATCTCCACAATCAAGAGGATAAAGCAGGGGCTAAGTGTTTGAGGCCAAGCTGATCTATACCACAAGTTCAAAGCCATCCTGAAATACACAATGAGATTCTAAAATATACATGGGAGAGTGAGAAAAACAATAGATATAATATAACAGTTCCATTGAACTCTTATGTAATACATGAAGTCAATATAAATTCTGAGGAAAGAAAACATATTTAGGAAAGAGAAGGCCGTGAAAAAATATGAATGGACAATGACAAAGACAGTATTATTTGATAGTTTCTAACAGAAAGTGTTTTATTGCTTTAATGTTTTATTTTTAGTTTAAATAGTTTTCAACTCAAGGTATTTCTATTTTCTAAGTACTTATGTGTATTTCTTGTAGAATCACTGTTAGAAATAAATTTTCTCTTTCCCTCATGGAATTCTGTTAAGGACAGATTTGCTTGACTGTCTGAATATGGCTTGCTTTGCTTCAAAATAAATGTAGAAATGTTATTGTAGGTCACAGTCTTATAATACAATTGCTGTAATTCCAGAAATTTTGAATAAATTAGTACCTTAAAGAAATAAACATCAGTAACATTTTTAAAAATTAGAGTCTATGGCACATTAATAGCAATTCAGTTAAGAAAAATATAAGTTAAAGGAATAGTATTCTTTAATCTTATATATTTTATATTAATTATAGAATTCCTGTCTTTCAAGTTAAAATCAAGCTAATTCTCTTTTATTTTAATTTTAAAATGAAAATAAAATCACATCACTTCTCCTTTTCCATTTTCTCTCTACAACCCTTCCCATTACACCCATTTTTCTCGAATCTGTGACCTCATTTTCTTTGTTCTTATTACATACACATAAATGAATGTGGTATTTGAAAGAAAATGAACCCCAAAGGGAGTGGAACCATCAGGAAATGTTGTCATCTTAGAGGAAGTATCTCACTGTGGAGACGAAGCTTTGAGGTCTGCCTTGCTCAAGCTACATTCAGTGTAGAAGACAGTCCACTCCCTGTTGCCTGTAGATCATGATGTACATGATCAGCTCCTTTTCTAGCACCATGTCTGCCTGCATGCCATCATGCTCTGCCATGATGATAATGGATTAAGTCTGAAACTATAAGGCACCTCAATTAAATGCTTTGTTTTATCTGAGCTGACATGATTATTGTGTCTCTTTTCAGCAATAGAAACCCTAACTAAGACAATGAGTAAATGCAGAAATATACCTGCTGAGCCTGTTTAGTGCCGCTTGTATGCATATGACTTCAGAGCTTTGGATTTGTTTTAAAATTCAACATGATATAAATATGAATAAAAACAATTAATAATGGAATTGAGATTCCTTTATTGGAAGAAAAAAATGTGGTGACTATGACATCGCAAACTAAGCTGTGCAGGAACCATATGCCACTTCCACTTCTGAGGGGAACCTAAAATACTTCTGTCCCCTTGGAAAAATTACATTTCCTCAGAGTGTAAAACACAGAATTATGACATCACCCTGAAATCCCATGCCTAGGATTTATCCTAAGAATAAAAACACATCCATGCAAGAATTGCACAAGAATATCTAGCCACCTTGTTCAGAATAGCCCCAAAGTAGAACTAACCCAAATAACTATCTACTAATAAATATACAGACAAAATATGCTGCTGCCATAAAGCAGGAAGATGATCTAAATGACTGAGTAGTGGAGAGATATTGTTTTGGTAAAGTAAGAGAAGTGGAATGATGCAGAATAGTAATAAACAAAACCTTAAAAGTGAGCAGTTAAGCAAGAATAGGAATGAAGTGTAACTGCATCCACAGTACGTCTCAAACTCCAAAATCTTCTAGATGAAAAACAGCAGTAGCAGAAGAACTGTTATTACTTTACCTATTTCTATGTGGTGTCCATAGCAGGCAAGGATAAAAAGGGAAACATAGAATCGTTGCTCCCTTGACTTGAGGACAGAGAGCAGATATACATGGACAAAGGAGAAGGGAATCTGTCCCTGGTACACATAATCATCTGTAGATAAAAAACATTCCAAGGAAAACAGGAAACAAAATATCACCCACCTGCAATCCCTGCCCCCTACGACAGTGACCTGCCTGGTTCAATAGTGGTACAGATGTTATGGCAGTAATCAGCTACGTTTTAAAATGTACTTAAAGCCTCCTGCATGAAATGAAACCTGTAAGTAGCACTGCTAAAATGGCCAGGAACCTGAAACTAGATAGGTCCTGGGCTCTAAGGGAAACCCTACTACTCTTATTCTTCTAAAAATCATAGCAAAAAAAATCACTCCTATTCACATTTTATTATATCTGTAGACCATTGCATTGTTCAATCCTCATTAGAGAAACCATGTAGTAGATGGTAATTAACCAAGAGACAGACAAATAGAAAATGTGCACATAATGAGAGACGTTGGAGCACCCGGTTATAAGTAAGACATCTTTCTCAAACCTGCCCCTCAAGGGATATATGCAGAAAAGGAAGTGGAAATATTGTAAGAGCCCTAGGTGGTAGATGATGCCAAAGAAAGAGCATTTTGCAGATGCAAGAATACTGTAACATGTATGAACTCAAGAACTGTAACAGCAGGCTTGAGACCTGCACAAGTTCAAACCAGACAAAATCCCAGCATGGAGAAGAGAGCTGAACACAAAGTTTCACACCTTAACCAGAAGCTATTTGCAACTGATTCAAACACTGGACAATGTGTGATAGTATAAAATAATAATAAAAATATAGTACTAAAGGATGCTAAAAATAGTAATTGCTCACATGGTAGGGTGAAAGTAAGAACAGACTATATGAGTCTCCCTAGAAATGAAATCTTTGACCTGAATTTTGATAAGTTCAAGGTCTCTAAATTCATATTAGGCAGAAAGGAGAGGAATGAACACAGAAAATATAATGCCCCATGGGTCACATGATTAATTAGAGAAATGTCTTTTTAATAGAGAAAATGTGATGGTAGAATGCTAGTTTAACAGACTCCAAAAACCGGGAGAAACCTATACAGAAATGCCTTGCAGCAGCACCAAGGAAATATACATTTCCTCGTAGATGACAGAAAGCTATTAAAAATTTTAAAGGAGAATTGGGGAAAAAATCACTTTAATGTTTTACAAATATAATTCAGTTCCTTCAGATAAGATTTATATGTCTCACCAAAATGGTCCAGGAAATCTAAGAATTAATAAAGCATTGGTTTTATTTCCCAGCAATTACTTTGTATTTTTTTTGTTGTTTTTTCTTTGTTTTCTGGGAAATATTACTTTAGCATTATGGTTGTGGAAGGAGCCAATATGTACCGTAAATGTATGTGCCTGGACAAAAACATGTCCTTGAATCAAGTTAGGTCAGTAGCAGTATATTATGCTATTATCAAAAGCCTTTGGCCCTTGACCATCTAGTTTTTTCTTTCCATAATTGGAACTAACAAGTGAAATCTTCTTCCTTGGCATAGTTAGAAATAATAATTAAAAAAAGATGATTTCACTCCAAACATACTCGTGTCTTTTAGGTCAGCTTAACAGAGGATATTTGCTTTAGAAAATCATAGACAGGATTCTGTGATGTGGGATTTTCCTCTGTATGCTATGAACATGTTTTATTACCATTGACTAATAAAGAAGTTATTTCAGCCAATGACTTAGTAGAGCAAAGCCAGGCGAGAAATCCAAACAGAGATATAGAGGGAAAGTAGGCAGAGTCAGAGAGATACCATGTAGCTGCTGAAGGAGACAGATACCCAATCCTCACCAGTAACCCACAGGCTCATGCTGATACACAGATTAAGAGAAATGGGTTAATTTAAGATGTAAGAATTAGTCAATAAAAAACCAGAGGTCTTTGGCCAAAGAGTATTGTAATTAATATAGTTTCTGTGTGATTATTTGGCTCTGAACAGCCAGAAAATGAATGTGCAGCCTTTCATTTACAGATGGGGCCAATGTAGGTGATATACATTCACATAAAACCTGAGAGAGCTTGGGAAGGACTTCTAGACACAAAAGAACAGAGTTAACCACAACTTCTTGGTGTCAGTATTTTCTTGAGTGGGCTCTGTTTTCTAGAGGCAAACAAAGGCATGATTCCATTAAGAGAAGGCTTTCTGACTCAGCATTAGCAGCAAAACCTGTGTGGTTTCATTAAGAAATAGCGGCTTCCTGGTTCATGCTGGCAGCACAAACTCTCTTTTGGGAGGTCCTGTACTTAAATATGGTTTGTGAGTAGCATGCTACTAATTGCTTAATGTAGACATAGACCCTCTGTGTCCTTGGAGCTGGGGTGGTGAGCATGGCTCACAGAGACAGTGAGCACGCCTCCATCATGCTAGACTGGGTGGAGCAAACAAGAAGGGCTGCAGAGTGGTCCTAGCCATGCTCAGTTATCATTTTAAAAATAATGATGCCCCTGGTCAGAAAATGATTACAGATAAGCAATAAAGACAGATTCAGACAAAAATTAACCTCTGAATTGTTCACCGTGTTGTATAAATATATGTCGGCTTGGGGGAGAGAGACAAAAAGAGACTAGACAGTTATAAAAAGAAAAAGGTTTAAAAATAAAACAGATAGTCATCCATTACAGCCGTAAAGAAAAAAGTCATGTAAAGATGGAATATACACAGAGATTCTGGATTATGCATATTATTGTGTTTTCATTGAATTTTTTGACTGCAGAAAGACATTTGTTTCTTGGGGCTGCTAAGTTAAACCATCATAAAGGTATCTCAGCTTCAAAGTTAGGGTCTACAGATGTGCTGCTTTGGAAGAGAGCTTCAATTTCTATGTCTAAATGGGGTGAGAACCTGGGATTCCTTCCAGGCTAATGTGGTTTGATGGAGCAATACCCAAACAACCTCTCCATGAACCCTAAAACTACTTCACCCAACAGTAAGCAGAAAGCAGTTTGGAAAAACACTACTCCAAAATTGCCAAAATGATTGTTTATAAATGTTTGTTTTCATTTAAAGAGGGATATGATATAGAAATGAATACTTTGCATTGTTATGTATCTGGTCTATTGATACAAATTTAAGATTGATTATGTTATACTGTATATATGTTTTTCTGTTCTTCTTTAAGGTATTATGCTTAGACAGCTCATTAAAAAATGTAACATTTAATTAAAAATTACAGATTAATAGAAAGTTATTTGTAATAGTCAAACTTACAGTGATGTTGGTTAGGTTTTCTAGATATACAGTGATATATTTTAGTTAGATAGGTAGTCTTCAACACTTCAAAGAGTTACAGAATATGGCATTTAAAATATTTTAAGAACTTAGACTTTTCTCAACAATGAGACATGTTTGATTCTGGCAGCACTAATCACTTCAAGAGAATGCTAGGCATCAAAGAGGCTCCTTGTTAGTCATTTGGGCAAGAAACTGTTCTTGCCTGGACTGCTTGATGGTATGCTATATGAACTGGGCATGTAGGACTCAAGAAAAATGACTGCTGAACTTGACTAAAGAAGGTGAGACAATACTTCATGGTTCCTGCTTCACAGAAAAAGCTGCTATACATTTTGCAGGACTCAGAAGAAAGCAACTGATGAACTTTGGCATTAAAAAATTTCCTGCTTCATGGAAAAGTTTGTTGGACATTATAGGCATGTAGGCTGAAGATGGATGTTCCAACATTACAGAAGAACTTTGGGTGACTTTCCAGGCAGTGAGATGTCTCTGTCAATTTTAGAGTTTTGCAAGTTGCTTACAATGCACTTCCTGTTTAGTTAGGTAATAGATCCTTCTGGGATATTTGAAGAGTTGAAGAGAGATAGTTAGAGTTATAGTTTCCTTAATTATGATAAAGGATAATTTCGATCTAAAACTATAAACTTACAAAGATAGGATAGATGACAGAGTATTTTCTCTAATTTGCCAAATGTAAATGGACTAAATATTGTATCTATAATTCTTGCTTGATAACTGTTTTGTTACATGTAAATTTACTATGCTAAAGCTAAAACCTTTCTTTATATTGAGATAGAAAAGGGGAGATGATGTGGGATTCCCTCTGTATGCTATGAATGTTTTATCACCATTGGATAATAAAGAAGCTGTTTTAATCAATGGCTTAGCAGAGCAAAGCCAGGCAGGAAGCCCAAACAGATATATATATATATATGGAGGGGGGAGAGAGAGAATAAGGCAGAATCAGAGAAATGCCATGAAGCTGCTGAAGGAGACAGATGCCAGATCCAGACCAGTAAGCCACAAAGTCACAGTTTCATGCCAATACACAGGCTAATAGAAATGGGGTAATTTAAAATGTAAGAGTTGGTTAATAAGAAAACTGAGTTCATTGACCAAACAGTGTTTTAATTAATATAGTTTCTGTGTGATTATTTGGGTCTGCGTGGCCAAAAAATGAAAAAGCAGTCTCCTTTTGTCCTCTTGGAAACAGCTCAGTGAATAAAAGCACAGGCCACAAAAGTCTGAAGGTCAGGGTTCAAATCCCCAGAATCTACAGCAAAAGGCCGATGTGGCAATTCATATCTGTAATCCCAGGGCTGCTCTAATGTGATGGGGAGTGGATGCGGGGGGGGAGTAAGTAGGAGAGTCACCCTGATGCTCCCTACCTCAAAGTAGAAGGCAGTAACTACCAAAAGTTGCTGACCCTAGTCTCACTACGGCAATATGTGTATGCAATTACACTCTGTAAATAAACACATTTCAAAAACAAAAATGAAAGGAAATTAACTAAGAAAGAAAAGCTAAACAATTAAGAAAACAAAGGCATCCTTGTCAAAAATCAGGTGTTCATAGGTGTGTGGATTAATATCCGGGTCTTCGATTCAATTCCATTAGTCAACCTCTCTGTGTTTATGCTAGTGCCAAGCTGCTTTCATTACTGTAGCTCTGTAATAGAGCTTGATGTCAGGGATGGTGATCCCTATGGAAGTTTCTTTATTGTACAGGATTGTTTTGGCTATCCTGGGCTTTTTGATTTTTCCATATGAAGTTGATTATTGTTCTTTCAAGGTCTGTGAAGAATTGTGTTGGGATTTTGATGGGGATTGCATGGAATCTATAGATTGCTTTTGGTAGGATTGCCATTTTTACTATGTTGATCCTTCCTATCCAAGAGGATGGGAGATCCTTCCATTTTCTGGTATCTTCTTCAATTTCTTTCTTCAAAGACTTAAAGTTCTTGTCAAATATGTCTTTAACTTCCTTAGTTCGTGTTACCCCAAGCTATTTTATGTTATTTGTGGCTATTGTGAAAAGTATGTTTCTCTGATTTCCATCTCAGCTTCTTTATCATTTGTGTATAGGAGGGCTACTGATTTTTTGGAGTTGATCTTGTATCCTGCCACATCACTGAAGGTATTTATCAGGTGTAGGAGTTCTCTGGTAGAGTTTTTGGGGTAACTTATGTACACTATCATATCATCTGTGAATAACAAAAGTTTAACTTCTTTCCAATTTGAATCCCCTTGATCTTCTTATGTTGTCTTATTGTTATTGCTAAAACTTCAAGAACTATGTTGAAGAGATATGGAGAGAGTGTACAGCCTGTCTTTTCCCTGATTTTAGTGGAATTGCTTTGAGTTTCTCTCCATTTAATTTGATGTAAGCTGTCAGCTTGCTGTATATTGCTTTTATTATATTTAGATATGATCCTTGTATCCCTAATCTCTCCAAGACCTTTATCATGAAATGGTATTGAATTTAGTCAAATGATTTTTCAGCATATAATGAAATTATCATATGTTTTTTTCCTTTCAGATTATTTACACAAAGAAAAAAAGAAAGCAACTTCAACAAATGGTGCTGGCATAACTGGATGTCAACATGTAGAAGAATGAAAATAGATCTATATCTATTGCCATGCACAAAACTCAGGTCCAAACGGATTAAAGATCTCAATAAAATCTTACCACACTGAACCTAATAGAAGAGAAAGTGGGAAGTAGTCTTCAATGCATGGGCACAGGAGACCATTTCCTAAATATAACCCTAGAAACACAGACACTAAGAGCAGCAATAAATAAATGTGACCCTCTGAAACTGAGAAGCTTCTGTAAAGCAAAGGACACAGTCAATAAGACAAAAAGGCAGCCTGCTGAATGGGAAAATACCTTCAGCAACCCCACATCAGACAAAGGACTGATCTCCAAAATATATAAAGAACTCAAGAAACTAGACATTAACATTCTAAATAACCCAATTAAAAAATGGAGTACTGAACTGAACAGAGAATTCTCAACAGAAGAATTTCAAATGGCCAAAAGATACTTAAGGAAATGTTTAACTTCCTTAGTTATCAGGGAAATGCAAATCAAAACAACTATGAGATACCATCTTACATCTGTCAGAATGGGTAAGATCAAAAACACTAATTATAGCTTATGCCAGAGAGGATGTGGAGTAAGAGGAACACTCATCCATTGCTGGTGGAAATGAAATCTTGTACAAACACTTTGGAGATCAGTGTGGCAGTTTCTCAAAAAATTGGGAATCAACCTACCTCAGGATCCAGCAATACCACTCTTGGGATTTACCCAAAAGCTGTTCAATCATACTACAAAGGCATTTGTTCAACTATGTTCATAGCAGCATTGTTTGTAATAGCCAGAACCTGGAAACAACCTAGATTCCCCTCAACTGAAGAATGGATAAAGAAAGTATGGCATTTTACACACTGGAGTACTACTCAGCGGAAAACAAACAAACAAACAAAAAAACACAATGACATCTTGAATTTTGCATTCAAATTGATGGAATTAGAAAACACTATCCGGAGAGAGGTAACCCAGACCCCCCAAAATGAATATGATATGTATTCACTCATAAGTGGATACTAGCTGTAAATGAAGGACATTGAGCCTGTGGTTCGTGATCCTAGAGAAGCTAAGTAATAAGGTGAAGCCAAAGAAAAACACATATAGACCCACCTGAAAACTGGAAACAGACATGATTGCCTGACAGAATTGGGAGCATGGGGATGGGGAGGGTAGAAGAAAGGGAAAAGGGGGAGGAGGGGAGAGGGAGCATTGAGTAGAACTTGAGGGAGTGGGATGGTCAAGATGGGGAAGAACAGATATGAGAGCAGGGAAAGAGATATCCTTATTGAGGGAGCCATTGTGGAGTTAGCAAAAATCCTGCCTCTAGAAAAATTCCCAAGAATCCGCAAGGATGACCCCAGCTAAAACCCTAAGTAATAGAGGAGAGGCTTCCCAAATAGCCCTTGTCCCATAGTCAGACTGATGATTATCTTAAATATCATCATAGAACCTTCATCTAGCAACTGATGGAAACAGAGGAAGAGACCCACATCGGAGCGCTGGGCTGAGCTCCCAAGGTCCATTTGAAGAGTGGCAGGAATAAGAATATGAGCAATGAGGTCAAGACCATGAAGGGTTTATCCACTGAAACAGTTTACCTGAGCTAATGGGAGATCACCAACTCCAGCTGGACTGGAAAGGAATAAGCATAGGACAAGCATGGTCCCCTGAATGTGGTTGACAGTTGCAGGGCTGGGGCAGACTGAGGGGCCACTGGCAGTGGCACTGGGATTTATCTCTATTGCATGTACTGGCTTTTTGGGATCCTATTCTCTTTGGATGTATACCTTGCTCAGCCTAGATTTAGTAGGGAGGGCCTTGGACCATCTACAGGGCAATGTACCTTGCCCTCTCTTGGGATTGGAGGGGGTGGGGTGGGGAGTATGGAGGGAATGGGAGGAGGGGAGGGAGTGGGAATTTGGATTGGTATTTTTTTAAAAAAATATCTAATAATTTTTTTTAAAAAAGAAAACAAATCATTCTGATGAAAGTCAATAGCTCTGAAAGGCTATCAGGACATACCCTCATTCTTTATGCCATTTTGTTACAATTCGCCTATTTCATATTGCAATTTGCAGATTTCTTTCAGTTATAGCACTTCTAACATTTCCAACAGGGATAAAGTTAGCCACATTTAGCATACAATAGGAGACACTCTTTGACTTATTTGGTATATCTATAATCATCAGCTATCTAAAATTCACGGCTTTTGTAGCAGAGACTGGTAGTACAGACCTTTAATCCCGGAACTCAGGAGGCAGAAGCAAACAGATCTCTGTGAGTTCAAGGCCAGCCTGGTTTACAGAGTAAGTTCCGGAACAAACAGAGCTACACAGTGAGACCCTGTCTTGGAAAAAAAAATACATAAATAAATAAATAATTGTTAAAATTAAAAAGTAAAATCCATGATTTTTGGGCTCTCTGGAACTGGAAAAATCAAATCAGTGTTCATATGCAGCAGGGAAGGAAACTCAAATAAATGGAAAAAAGTGTTCCATTAGTGAATTTTCATCATTTCCTGACCACTAAACGATGATATGGTAAAGTGGCACACTTTCTTTTGTAAGCCATTTGCAGCGAGCAATGTAGGACACAGACAGCAAAGATCTAGCATATGTGCACCGACTCTCCTTGGATATACTTGGCAGCCACTGCCAACTGACTAGAAATCTGTTTCTCCTACCCTGGACTGTCTGAGTATTCTTCCTAAACAATCTCCTAGGAAATCACTGGCAACGAAGTTGAGTTTGTGTGGAAGATAAAGTCTGCCTGCCAAACCTGGGCTAGGATAGCAATTATATTAACTGAGAAAAATCCGTCCAGCTTCTTTTCTATTTTATATAAAATTCTACCAAAAGTTTAATATGGAAAGGAAAGAAATCTCCCTCTCTGTCTCTCTCCGTGTCTCTCTCTGCATCTCTTTCTCTCTCTTCCTCTCCTTCCCTCCTTCTCTTCCTCCCTTCCTCCCTCCTTCTCTCTCTCTCTCTCTCTCTCTCTCTCTCTCTCTCTCTCTCTCTCTCTCTCTCTCTCTCTGTGTATTCATGTCTGTGTCCTTTGCAAAGAGACCAGAGGTTGACACTTGACAGGCTTACAAAAAAGAACTAGCACACTCCTGTTTCCATCTTCCCAGAATTGAGATTACAGGCATGCATTTTTCTGCCCACGGGTTGTGAGGGACCTCAGAACTCAGGTCTCTGTGCTTCCCACTGAACTATCTCCCCAAAGAAGTTTATCCATGTATGCCATGCTGCCACTGTAATTGGGGCATCACTTTGTCCCATGTAGGCTCATTTTAATCCTTTACTACAAATATTGGATAAATGGATTTCCTTCTGATGATAAGGAATTCCAGGCATCTGAGAGCAAATGGAACAGTTATTTTAGGAAGACTTTTTCCCAGAGCCCTCGTAAGCACACTATGTGTTTGGGGGTAATCCACCTTTTTCAGAAGTTACACTGCCTCTAGTCAACTCTCCACTCCTACTCCATACAGAGAATTTGAAAGAAATTCTAATGGGATTTATGAGAGTATAATACATAAAGGCAAAGATGACCAGAAAAAGTTTGTTTTACAAATCAATTCAGAAGTCTATGTCTTCTTTCTATTTCTCTAAATATTCCACAGACCTAATGTTAAAGCAATACATGGCTTTTCTTTTATCATAGCCACTGTAAAAGATCAGCCAGCTGTTTTGAAAATGTATGCTTCTAAGTCTTTGCAACAACTGTCAGAAATTGGTCCTCTGATTAATACACACACACAGAGACACGCACACGCATTATTACACACAAACACATTGATTTACTCCACCTACACAATTATAAAAATATCAAGAGTTAGTGTATATGGAGGCAAAACATTGTCACTTTCTTCTTCCCTCTTTCTGTGATGTCAAAAACAAGGGACAGTCTGGGCTTTTATATTTTAGGTTGCCTGGAAGTTAATAAGGTTGTTTGCCAGTTTCATGGATTCTGTTAAAAGTAATGAAACTCACAGGTCAGAGATGAAGGACTACTGCTCAACCAATGGCAGCAGCCAGAGTGCTGGCTTCCTCTATATGCAGTTCCATGGCATAATTCCCAAAGGATAGCTCACAGAGACAGACAGTCAGGAACACTCGCCTCTGTGCCAAGACACAGAAAGGGAATCTTGAACTTGGGGAGCCCAGATATTTTATGCTTGCCAGTAAGCTTGCCGCCTGCCTGCCTGCCATTGCTCTAAAGCAGTGCTTCTCCGCTAATGCTGCGACCCTTTAATACACTTCCGAGTGCTGTGCTGACCCCCAACCATAAAATTATTTCATTGATACTTCATATTTTTGCTACTGTTATGAATCATAATGTAAATACTTGATTTGCAAGATACCTGATATATGACCCCTGTGAAAGGGCAACTTGAACCCTGAAGGAGTCGTGACCCACCAGCTGAGAACAACTGATCTAAAGGAATAATATTTTATCTTATTACTAGGATTTCAGGAAAAATTACCATTTGTCCTAGAGAGACACTCTACATCTGCTAAAGAAATTTGCTATAAGACAAAACTATATGGGGGAAAAATTGCACTGAACAAAAGGATTCAATCTCTGTGCTCACAAAATGCAGGGCAGTGCATAGGCACAGGGAAAGTAAGTTGCTGACAGAAATGAACGACGAATTCTAATTTGTTAGGCAGTACAGATGAGTTCTAAAGAGCCAAAATCTGACTAAACTGATACTCATCAATCCATTTCATGAAAGATGTTGTCAACAGGAATTTTCTAAGTATTCTATTGATTGATTACTCTCATGCAACTTTTAGAGAAATACCATGGGTGTATAGATTGGAAAAGTGACATATTTTAGAAGGAAGTACTTTCCATTTTATTCCCGTCTCTTTACTAGTTAGTAAATACACTAAAAGGAGGCAGGGGAAGTTTCACAGAGGAGTCTCACCCACTTAAATCAATCCCTTAAACACACTGTGGCATATATTGGCTATTGCTTTGCCTTTGGGGCCACATATGTTACAAATATTTAAATTAAAATATCAAAATTAATCTGTGTGGCCCAGAAACTCAGCTTTAATTTAGACGAACATATTCAATTTAACTAGAATAATGTTTGCACTACAAAAGAACAATTCACTCTGTATTTTCTAATCTAAATCTATAGTTAAGTGGTGTAATGCTGTGAACAAGAGTACATTTTGGCACTCACTACGTTATAGTATGTAATCAACGAGCTGAAGTAACTCTGATACAGTGTCTGGCCTCCTCAGGTTTAGAAAGGCCACCATGCACACACTTGAGTTCCACAGGATCGCTGCTCAGGGTAGTTCAGGCAATGATCTCACTTCCACACTCATTTCCACCTCTGAATGGCTCTCACTCCTCACCCAGGGACTCTTGAGCCCTGTGCTCCCTGGTAGCTGCAGGGCTCTATTTCTTCTCCGTTGCTGCTTTAATAAGGGGTATATTTCTAGGTGTTCTCACAGATTTAATATAAATATTTTAAGTTGTATACCAACCGTGAATCCAGACTGTTTGATCTGAGGCCTTTCCTGGTGAGCTATGGACTAGAGTGAAATTCTCGGGACATATGTGCCCTCAGCTATTATTTATAAAGGCTCCTGTGTTGTCAAACCTTTAAATATTCCGCATGCTAGATGATTCCTCTGGTTTCTGTACTCTTAAATTGCCTGTTTCTTTTTAAATATAAACCGAAGGAATGATATGCTATTATTATGGTACAATTAAAAACGTTTGTCAAGGCAAAGTAGTGAATGAGCTGGTACAAAAACATGCTTTCTTTTTCCTCTTTCTGTTCCCCTTGTTTGTGATCTGTGTTGTACACGTAAGTTTTTCGCTCACATTAATATTAAGCTTGTCGTCAGATCGCCATATCCTATCCCAACAATTCCCTCATTCCTCAAATACTACCTATAAATGTTCACCTTGTCCAAATTGGCTCACTTCAAATTATTCTTTTCATGTGTGGCTTCCTAATCAGCATCTTGCTGCCAGCTTTCCACATGGAGGAAAATCCGCAAGCCATCCATGCTGTGGAGAGAGCGGATGCAAGGCCATTTTGGACCCTTTGAAAGCACATGTAGCATGCAGGCTGCTGTCCACACTTGCTTTTATACTCTGTCTTGCTATGCCTGTCTGGGAAACAAGGAGCACTGGCAAGGCAAGAACTGAATGAACCCAGTTAATACTGAGCTGCTTTGCATTTTTTCTCAGTGCAAAGCCATAATGATTTTTTAAAGCAAAACTTAAAATGAAAGAGATGAATTAGAGTGTTTTCCTCCAGTAATTATGCAATTAAGACACATGTACACTTCTGAGCAAGTTCAAAATCTTTGTGGAAAGTCTTTTCAATTAAGGGTCATGTATACTAAGCAATGTTTTAACTTTTTAAAAAATTTAATGAGTTTATTTTTTCCCATAACCTTCAGAGACTCGACTGACTTATTAGATTACAAAAGAAAACTCTTTTGCTTATATTTAAATTATTGTTGGCATGGACATACCCAAGGAAGGCTTACGATGAAGTTTGAAAAATTTGATGTACCTTACAAGGACATATTATAGCTGCCTCCATGCATTCACTGAAAATGCTAGGCAGCAGCTCAAATTGTATGAGCTCTTTGTAAGAGCTTGCTGTGAGTTAGTTAAGCTTATATAACCCAACAGTAGCTTTATCTGAATATTCAAAACTAATTACCTTGCTGTGCATGTTCTTCAAAAAGCTAAATCAGTGTTACCCACACACCAGGCTTGTTTCCTTCCTAATACACCTATTTTTAAGAACTCTCATTGTGTTTTCCAAAATTAGATACCATTACATTCAGACCTCCCTTTTGTATCACTGCCTATAGCCATAGCCATCCCAGACAGATGAAGAGAAAATTTATTTATTCAAGACCCATAACTGTCAGGCAATACTGTCATCGCACGAACAAGAGAGCATTCTATCCAACAATTATTCCTGTGCATGCCTGGTACTCTCTGGAATCTTGTCAGCAGCTGGAGCACACAGTACAGACACTGACTAGAGAAACATGTGTATTTTCAAGAGGGAGAAAAATGAAAGGAAGTCCAAATGGAATCAGGGAAAGAGGAATGAAAATGATGAAATGAGAGAGGGAGAATGGGCTTTCAATTTTTAGTAACCATTTTTAGGCATTTTCCTACATTTACTATGAGCTTAAATTTAATTAAATAAACCCAACATGGAAAGATTCCAGTAAACACAACTTTTTGATATTGATAGTGAGATCACCCGATTATTTTTTTAATTATAGATAACTTTACTTTCACAAGCTAGAGATATGAGAGTAAATATCTTTTTCTAGTGGATAAATTAAGTTAATGGGACTTTTTTTCTCTTTTTTAACTTTATCTTTCTTTTTATTTTTGTTTGTTTCTTTGCTTGTTTGAGGCAGGGTCTCAACGTGTAGCCGTGGCTGGCCTAAAATCCTCTATGGAGACCATTTTAGCCTCTGACTCACAGAGATTAGCCTCCTGCAAGTGAGCGCTACTGTTGAAGGCATGTACTGCCATTCCGAGATAGCATTCCAGGTTTCACATTTTTACTGGTCTGTACCGCTTCACCATGGGGATACCATCTGAGCAACTAGTCACTGAGTAACACAAACTAAGAGAGCTACAATGTCTTTAGGCAATGCCCTCTTACAAAAAAATTTACATATGAACCATGAAAACTGAAAATACTATTATGCATTTTGTTGTGTTATGTTGTCCCTGTTGTGTCTTTGAAGGCATTTCATACTCTCCAAAGTGTGTGTGTGTGTGTGTGTGTGTGTGTGTGTGTGTGTGTGTGTGTGTGTAAGAGAGAGAGGGGTATGTTTTACACAGATATGAATTTGTCCCATATATATTTACAAATTATCTTTTATTTTTATTAGTGATGATTAAGTTCTGTAAGATCTGCAAAGTTTATAAGGAATAAACCCCATTTTTTTGAGTCTTAAGATTTGAGGTCATTGGATCAAGGACTGTTCTCATCTTCCTCCTAACTTGGAAGGGTTTCTAACCTTACCTTGTAATTCCAGCTGGGAACTAGCATCTTCTACATAGTATCAAAGTACGTATCTCTTCTACAGCTTTAATTCACATTTCTTTTAGGTTGACTGTGTTTAAATGTTAACTCAATCACTGATATCTCTGTCAGATCAACAGTACAATCTAAAAGTAGTACTATTTATGAAGCTGATATAAAACTTTTTCTCTTTTTTGTTTAGTTTTGAGACTATAATTTAATTGCATGCCTCCTTTCTTTTTCCCCCTTCAAACCCTTCCACAGAGCCTTCCCCACACTCCTTCAAGTTGATGGCCTCTTTGTTCAGTAATTGCAATTGCATGCATATATGTATTTTTATATACATGTATTCCTAAATATGGTTTGTCCCATCCTTATAATGTCACTTGCATGCATATTAGTGCTGACCATTTGACACTGGACAACCAATTGGCATGTGTTTCCCTAGGGAAGACCACCTCTCCCACTCCAAGCTTTACTCGGTTGCCAATGCGTCTTTGTGGAAAGTGAGGCCTTGTGGGCTTCTCCCCTTCTATTTTGGCATGCCCATTGGTGTCATTCTTGTTCAGCTCACATTAATTCAAACTGTTGTGAATTCATTGTCTTCACTTTTCTGTTTGGGTCATTGACACCCGTGTCCTCAGAAAGTCACATCTATAATGTTTCTTACTTCCTTTATCCTCCTCTGCATGATGGAGGCCATCTTGATCTCTAAATTCTTCCTGAATGTGACTTTCCTTTGGAAAGACCAAGGATCACAGACTGCCAACTGTTTGAGCTGTGAAAAGGGTGTGCATGTATCCCGTTTGCTTTAAAGATGCTCACATGACATTTCTATAAGAAACAACACTCTTTTCAAACTAAGATCCCGAGAGACAGGGACATCAGCAAGACAAGAGGTGTTCCCAACACCTGATTCTTGATAAAAAAAAAAAAAAATCAGGTCAACTAGAACAAATACCATCAAATCAAAAGGCTGCCCCAAGAGTGAAGACATTAAGCTGACAGGTTATATAACATAGGAGAGGAGCATAGCAATAAAAAACCAAGGCCTAGGAAGATGGATCAGTGGTGAAGGGCACAGACTGTTTTGCAAAGGATCCAACTTCACTTCCCAACATCCATGTCATGTAGCTCACAACCACCTAATACTCCAGTTCCCAAGGATCCAACACTTACAGCTTTTGCAGGTACCTGCCCTCTTGTGTACATACGCACAGACTCTTACATATCATTTAAAAAATAAGAAATATAAATTTAAATATAAAATTAAATAATAAAATGTAGACATTAAAAGGGTAGGAATTAAGTTGAACATTTTCTTCATCCTCTCTACCCAACACTAGTGAAACTTCATTGAGGAAATAGCTCTTCTGGATCAGGGTCCACAGATACTTCAGCTCCAAGCACACTACAGAGAACCTGGCATCATGGCAGATTATCCTTTTGACTTATGTTCCAGTTGGGGATATAAAGTCTTGAATAACATTATAGAGTAACTGGAGCCAGCAAACAAATACAGGACCTTCCATCCAACAACAGCAGTGTGTATTCATTCACCTCGAGCACACATAGAAGCTTTTCCAGGATAGATCATATTTGAGGGCACAAAACAAGACTTTACAATTCAAAAATATTAAAAATTATATCCACCATCTATTTCAACCATAATGTATGAAATGACAAGTCAATAATAGGAAATTTGGAGAAACTAAGTAAATAAAAAGTTATGAAATAATGATCTGGAAGCAACTATGAGCCAAAGAGAAGAATTAAAAGAATAAAAGAAAAGTAAGAAAAAAATATAAAAGGGAGAATTAACACATAACGTATGACAACAAAATAGCTCCAGGGGAGCTGCCACCAACTGCACCTGTCTAGAGGAAGGCCATCTGAGGAACTGCTGACATCAGACCACAAAGAAATGCAAAAGGACATCCGAGTTCAAACTCAGTAAAAGGAAAAACGGATTAAGGTAAAAGTGGGGGAAATGCAAACCAGAGAGAAAACAGAAGATAAACAAAACCATAGGCTCAAATTTTGAAAATAATAATAACAATAACTTGAAACCCCCTTTCCTATACTACAAAATAGAGAGACGATTCCGGTAGTGAAATTAGAGCAAAAATTCCGGGAGGAATTACAGCAAACAAAAAAGAATACAGAGGAGGAAAAAAGTCAAATAATACTGAAGAAAGGAAGCTATGTTTCTAGCTACATGCAATCTTTCAAAGCAGAATTATGAAAACAGAGAAGGTTTGAGCAGACTAAAAGGAGATTGAGGAAGTAATGAAAACTCATCAATGAGTATTTCAGCTGAGGACTTGATTGCCTTAGTCTCTAATTCCACAAGACATCTGTAAAAAAAAAAATAATCTATCCTTCCACCCTTTCAAAAGTAAAAACTTAAAAAGGAAGAACCCAATTTAGTTCTTCCAGGCCAGCAGTACACTGGTTGTAAAACCAGAGAAAGGTGCTCCAAGAAAAGAAAATGACTGCACAATATCCCTCATAAACAGAAGCACAATTTTAAAATGGAATAGCAAACTGAATTCAGGTCCACATTAAAAGGATCACTTACTATATTAGAGTTGGTTTAATGTCAGAGATGCAACAGTGTTTCCGCACAGATAGACCAATAAATGAGATTACACATTAGCAGAATGCAGAGTCCTGTGAACCTTTCAACAGAGGCAGAAAAAAACATTGAGAAAACTTTACATCCTCTCATGATAAAAAATAAAAAGTATTCTCAGTAAAGTAGCTGTGGAAGGACCATGCAGCACAATAAAGGCCTTGTGGAACAACCCAGAGGTAACATCAAACTCAGCAGCAAGCGACTGAGCACTTGTCCTCTAAGATCAGGAACAAGACACTTCATCACTCCCAATCAGTAGAGCGCTATGCTAGAAGTTCTGTATAGAAAAAGAGAAAGCCATAAAAGTCATACAGATCCATACATTGTCTTTGTTCCTTGACTATGAGCATGTGTTTATAATTCCCTGCTTAGAGTTACTATTGCTGTGATGAAACACTGCAACCAAAACCAACTTGAGAAGGAAAGGCTTTGTCAGGCTTACGTCTCCCTAGTCACAGTCTGCTGCAGGAAGCTAAGAGAGGAGCTCAAACCAGGTGCGAACTGCTGTGGAATAATCCTCTGTACACTGCGAATATGTATTACTTATTGGTTAATAAATACGCTCTCAGGCTGCTAGCTGGGCAGGAAGTTAGGCAGGAAAGCCAAACTGAGAATGATGGGAAGAAGGAGGGCAGAGTCTGAGGTCCTCAGCCAGATGCAAAGGGAGCAGAAGATGAATGTGCCATGCTAATAAAGGTACTGACACATGGCAGAGTTTAAATGAGAACTATGAAGTAACTTAAAATGTAAGAGCTAGTTAGTAATAAGCTTGGGCTACTTGCCAAGCATTTGTAATTAATATAAGCCTCGGTGTGCTTATTTGGGAACTTCTGGTGGGATAGAAACTTCTGCCTACAGTGAAGCTGGAGGCAGGAGCTGATGCAGAGGCCATGGAAGGGTGCTGCTTACTGGTTTGCTTCTCATTGCTTGCTCACCTGCTTTCTTACATAACCCAGGACCACCAGCCCAGAGTGGTAATAACCACAATGGACTGGGCCTTCACACATCAACCACTAATTAAGAAAATGCTCTGTAACAGTGATTTTCAACCTATGGGTTGAGAACCCTTTGGAGGTTTTCATATCAGAAATCCTGCACATCAAATATTTACATTATAGTTCATAATAATAGCAAAATTACAAATATAAAGCAGCAACAGAAGTTTTATGGTCAGGGATCACTGCAACATGAGGAACTGTATTATTTTATTTTATTTGTTACTTTAAAAAGAATACCAATCAAAATTCCCACTTCCTTCCCTCCTCCTACTTCCCTCCCACTCCCCACACACACCCTCCCCCCACTCCCCTCCAGTCCTAAGAGAGAAGCTTCTCTAAAGCAAAGGACACAGTTAATAAGACAAAAAGGCAACCTACTGAATGGGAGAAGATCTTCACCAACCCCACATCAGACGGGACTAATCTCCAAAATATATAAAAAACTCAAGAAACTAGACATTAACATTCTAAATAACCCAATTAAAAAATGGGGTACTGAACTGAACAGAGAATTCTCAACAGAAGAATTTCAAATGGCCAAAAGATACTTAAGGACATGCTCAACTTCCTTAGCTACTAGGGAAATGCAAATCAAAACAGCTCTGAGATACCATCTTTCATCTGTCAGAATGGCTAAAATAAAAACACCAATGATAGCTTATGCTGGAGAGGATGTGGAGTAAGGGGAACACTCATCCATTGCTGGTGGGAATGCAAACCACTTTGGAAATCAGTGTGACAGTTTCTCAGACAATTGGGAGTCACCTTACCTCAGGATCCAGCAATACCACTTTTGGGCATATACCCAAAAGACTGTATTAAATGGTCACTGCATTAGGAATGTTGAGAACCACTGCTCTATAGGCTTGGCTGAAGCTCAGTCCTATAGAGGTATTTTCTCAGTTGTGGTTCCCTGCTCTCAGATGGCTATAGCTTGTGTCAAGCTGACAAAATGTACCCAGCACAACACTTAGAATCCACTCCTAAACAGATAAAACAAATAAATTAATTTATTAAAATTAAAAGATATATATTTAACATCCATACATTGGAAACATGTCTATACCATGACAGTGAGCTGTTGGCCCACAAAGCTAAGAAAATGACTTTGTTTCCCAAAAGGACAAAATACCTGGGAATAAACCTAACACGTGAGAGGAAGGATCTGAACAGGGGACTGTGAAACAGCAGTGTAAAGAAACAAAGATTCATTGATAAATGACCATGCTGTTGAAAGTGATGATGAGCTGTGTCAGTAAAATCTCTACATTATTTTTCACAGAAATGGAGGGAAACCCCAGAATTTACATGAAAGTACCAAAAACTCCAAGTAGCTGAAACCATCTTGAGACAGAAGGCCAGAACTAAAGGCGCCTTATTTTTAAAAATATACTACAAAGCTATACTATTCAAAGCATCATGGAAGTGGAATAAAATTGGATATATAGGCTAAGTGAATATAAGAGAGAGCACAGAAATAGCCTGACACATTTGTCGCCAATTGAACTTTGACAATGGTAATGAGAACATTGATGAAAATCAGACAACACCTACAATAAATCATATTGGGAAAATAGTGTTCACATTCAGAAGAATGAAACTGTACTCTTGCTTCAAATTATATGTAAAAATCAGCTTAAATTCATGAAAAACTTAAGCAAAACAAGAAACTATAAAACTACCAGAACAAAAACGTGCAGGAAAATATTCTGTTCCCCTATTGGTGCATAGTCTTTACACACAGTTGTGGATTACTTACGGACATGTTCATATAGACAATGTACTTCCAGCATATTTTTCCACACTCCTCCCTTTTCTTATTTGCCCACTTATAATTATCCTTGTTGCCCTCAACCGCTTCATTTCTACAATCATGTTATATGTGCATATGTGATTTTATGTAACTGTATAAAATCCAGCCACAGAGGCTGGAAAGACAGCACAGTGGTTCAGAGCACTTGCTGCTCTATCAGGAGACTTGCATTCAACTCACCTCACCCACACAGCAGTTCATAATCACATGCAACTCCAGTTTCAGGGAATCGTATGCATTCTTGAGGCCTCCTTGTGCACTAGACACTAATGCAGTACACAGACAAACATGCAGGCAAAACACAAAGACATATAAAATTCTAATAATATAGGAAAAACAGACGAGAGAAAATAAGTGATTCTCTCTTTCTGGAGAGATTTGGCATGCTTAAAACAATTGTCTGGAGGGCATTCATTTTCCTCAAAAGGACCCAGCTTTGTTCCATAGCATATTTTCTCTATCCAGCCCTTTATGGTGGATATGTAGGTAAGTTCCATGATTTTACTATTGTGAATAATGCTATAATAAGCACTGGTCCACATATATCTCTATGATATGCTGATATGGAGTCCTTTGCTTAATAACCAAGGGTCATACTCCTGGGTTATATGGCAGATTTGGTTTGGGTTTTATTTTGTTTCTGTCTGTCTGTTTGGTTTGAGGAATCTCCATGGTGATTTCCATCCTGCTAGCTTATGCTCTCATAGGCAGTGTATAAAGACTTCCTCCACACTATCATCAACATTTGGAGCTATGTGTTTGCTTAATGACTGCCAAGGTCATTTTAATTTGCATTTCTCTGAATTCCGGTTTAGTGTTTGGATTTCATAGTTTTTCTTGACATTAATCTGTTATCCAATGCATAGCTGGGAAAGATTTTCTCCAATTTTGTACATTATCTCTTCTCTTAATTAAAACATTGCTTTGCTCTGCAGAAGTTTTATAGCTTTCTGAGGTTCCATTTGCAAATTGTTGATAATATTTCTTTGCCTGGGCCTATCATGATATGTATTTTTTTTTCTTGTGCTTTTTTTCAAACCATTTTGAGTTTCAGGTCTTATATTGAAAATTTTAATCTTTGTATCCATTTGTACTCCATAAACAATAGACATCTAGTTTCATTCTTCTATATGTGGATATCCAGGTTAGGAAAATAATCTTGACATTGGACTAGAGAATTACGTCTTTTTTTAAGACATCAAAAGTACATATAATAAAAACCATTAAATAGGATTGAACTAAACTAAAACTATCTACACAGCAAGAGAAAAGGTCAACAGAGAAAAAAACAATACCTCGCTAATAGAAGGAAATATTTTCAAACAGTTCATATGATAATGGAAAAATACCCTAAACATAAAAGAGAATTGAACAGGTCCACAGCAGGGAAACAAAAAGATTCATTATAAAATAAACAACAGATCTGAGCAGATATCTCTCTAAAGGTGACATAAATGTGTAACAGGAATGGGAAAAAATGCTTGTGAAAAGTAATTATCAAGAAACTGAAAATTGCTCTCTAACCCCCTCTACCTCTCTCTCTTCTTCCCCCTTCTCCCTTTCTTTTTCCCTCCATAACCCACTAAATAAACTCTATACCCCAAAGAAGAAACTGAAAATAAAAATTTAATAAGTCATTTTGTCATACCTAGTAGAGTAGCTCTTATCACCATATGAGGCTATATACACATTAATTAGGTTATTTTGTAATAATTTCACAATGTACATTTATATCAAAGACCACATTGTAAACTTTAAATATAGACAATTTTATGAAAATTATACATCTGTACATGCAGGGAATCCCATTTATAAAAGCATACAATGATAAAGTAAATGGCATGCACAAAAATATATTTATATGGGAGCATATTCTGAAGAAAAATATCTGTACACTTGTGTTAAGAACAGCCTTATTAACAATTAAGACCTGGAAATAATCTAAACATCAGAAGAAAAAAATAAACAAGGTGTGATTGATTCCCTCTTGTACCTTTAGCTCTCAGTATTCCCCTAGCCATTTCTTCAGATCACATGTGTTCCACTATCCCATTTTATTATGTTTTTACTTGGGTTGAAAGAGCATAGTATCCCTGAAACTTCCCTGCTCTGTAAGCTAATTAAAGTACAGTTCTTAAGGAATGGGAGCGGTGGTATCATATCAAGGGTAAACAATGTTGTTCCCAGAAGGCATGAGTTGTTCATTTTTTTTTCTGTGTCAGACAGTTTTCTTCCCTAGGATTTATTGCTCAGAGAGACCCCAGAAGCACCCATCAGAAGGCAGGCTGTTGCTACTGGTTTTGGTTGCCTATCATTACTACCTGGAAAGACCTTAATTGCCACATACTTAGGTTGCAGGGGACAAAGAAATCAATCTTGAACTGACCAGAAAACTCTCTACTGCCTAGCTTCAATAATGTTGCAAAGTTCTATGAAGGTGCTGGGGAAGAAAATGAATTAAGAGTTTTACCCAGTTTTGCATGCTATAACAATGACCTTCCAAGCAAGATGTATCCACTGCTGCAATAGTGGCAAGACTGATTGTGGGCATAACAAACAGCTCTATTGGTTGGCTCTGAGATCTGCTACATGGGAGAAAACTCGTGTTCGGTACTGTAAGCAAGATCCTTGTAACCCTTGGCTAACAGAATCAATGCCCTAGGAGACAATCTATTGATATTGTTTTGCTAGATGATCATGTTGCCAAACTTCCTTCTAAATATTTACATTTATATCTATAGACATTGATTAGAGAAGCTTCATATTGAAGAGGATATTGGTTAATGCAATAACTCTTAACTGTTCAAAGGTATGAAGATAAGCAACCGTGAGTTCTCAACCATAGATGGGACACTGATATTAACAATAAAACTATTTTCCAGACTCAGGGAACAATGTAGAACAGAGGACAGAAAATATATGAGTCAGAAGATGAAGAGGCATATCAGGCTGTCCTCAGAACATGACATCACTATTGCATGCATAAACCCATAGCTCTTGAGTTTACTCATGCAAGATGCATATAAGCCAGTTAAAAGTTCTATCATTCTTGTGTAGAGGGTTCGCTCATGATGTCCTATGTCTTACTGTGGAGATAATGGCAGTTGACAACTCTGAAGAATGGTTGCTTTTCTTTGTGGTGAGAGCATTGATAGGCGGCCCATGCCCTAGTGGCTGACACCACAGACATGTGCAAATGGACAGCCCTAATTGGATTTAGTAGGCTATTTTTTAAAATAGATATGGTATTAAGGCAAGAAAAAGATGGGAAATATGATGGGAGGGGGCAAGAGAAGCTCAAAGGAGGGAGTGGGAAGATGGATGTGACAAAAATATACACTATATATGTATATGAAATTTTACAAGTCTAAATCTTTAAAAAGATTAAAGAATGGAATACTCCATGGTTGGAATAAGCAATTAGAATAATCTTTTAAAATAAATTTATTTATTTTACATCCTGGATGTTGTTTCCTTTCCTTCCTCTCCTCCTAGACCCTCCCTATCCCAAGCCCTCTCTTCTCACCCCCCATCCCCTCCTCCACTGTTTCTGTTTAGGGAAGGTCCATGAATATCAGGATTCTTAACCAGACTGAATCTCACATATCACACGAAAGAATTTTGAAAGTGCAAGGAAGGCATGTGACTCATTTATTCAAAGTCCACAGACAGCAAAAATAACCGTACAAATATCAGAATCTAAAAAGAAAAAAAAATAAGAAATTTTCCGATGTGAAAAAATACTTACAGAGGTTAGTGCCTTCATGGATGTGGTCACTGGTGAGCTGCCCATGCCCTGGTGGGTGGTTTCACCCTCATTCCCATGCAGATGGCCCGGGTTAAATCCAGTGGGCCACAAATCAAAAACAAAAGCAGAGACCATAATGTGGAATGGGGGAACTGAAAGCAAGAGTATAAAAGGTTGATACGAGGGCAAGATGTTGGAGAGATGTGATGAGAATGTATTATATGTATGTATAAAATCATCAAGGAATTAATTTTTAAAAGTCTATCTTGGTTGGACTAACAGTAACAGGGTGCATTGGACTTATACATTTTTCTCTCTGAAAAGCTTACATTCACAGGAAACAAAATCAAATCTTTTTTTTTCTTTTGTTGCTGTCATAATTTGAGTACCAAAATCAAATTTTATACATAGATTGATGCTGCTGGTTCAAATAAATCTAACATGAAAAAATGAAATCATCAACAAACAAGAAGACTCATCATTCATGGTGTTGCTGATGGTTACTAATTGCTGATGAAGGGGTCAGTGATTTTGTTCATCATCACACATCGGCATGAAGCATGAAGAAAGCCTCCAAATGTGTCAGATTTGTCTATACTTTACCAAGTCTTCATGGAGAAACTAGATTTGGAAGATTCTGGGTGTAGAAATGTCTCAGTCTTTCAGACC
This sequence comes from Ondatra zibethicus, assembly GCA_004026605.1. NCBI lineage: Eukaryota > Metazoa > Chordata > Mammalia > Rodentia > Cricetidae > Ondatra > Ondatra zibethicus. Next base: position 61,700 of record PVIU01009736.1, read on the forward strand.
ACAGTGAGTCAAGATGCTCTGTGTGATTTTTTATTTAATAGCAATTTCATTTGAGTCTTTATCTTAAATTTTCCAGAGACTTAACTTTACTCTTTTGGAGGGGCCCTTATAAAAGCATTGTTCATAGCACTCTCTAGGTAGCCTACAGTCCTATGGTGATTTTTAAAACACAAACTACACATTAAAAACTAAGAATTTCAGTTCCATAAAATTATACTTTGATGGTTACACACGGGTAAGCCTTTGCCCATCATAAAGCCAAACAAAGAAAAACCATCAGCTTTTCATTCTTCATTTATTTTCATTCTTTTCCAAATAGCTGCTTTTGCTCTTTCAGGTTAAGGTAAGAGGGTTAGGGGTAGAGAAAAATTATTCACTGTTTACAAGGATAGACAGACTGCACTTTGAGGACGCTCAGTGTGTAAACTACTAAATTTTCTGAACTCTGCCTCTTATCCTTTTCCTCACTTTTCACCCATCAGTAAGAATTTCTGACCAGTACTTCTTCTCCTTGGGCCATTTACTCTTTCTACAGCTTCTCAGAGTTTAACAGTCAAGCTCCAGCGTCTTTAACTCTGAGTGGAAACACAGGACTTGTAGTGGTGGCGTTGGATGGGACAGGAGGAAAGTACCTGAGCCTTGGTTGCTAGAATGACATTTTCTACCATAGTCTGCTCACCAGCCAGCTCAGACCTTGGCTGGCAAGTGAAATATTGTATGAAGTGGCAATGGGGTGAAATATTGAAGAAACATTAAATAGAGAGTGAAACTTAATCTAGAAAACCTGTTTCCACTTACTCCCTAAAACAGGAAGGTGTCTATGTTTTAGACTCTTCAATTACACACACATTGTATTTCTTTAAAACTCAGAAGTCTTGGGATGTTTGCAAAACAGATCCTCTTACAACAGGAACATTCTGTTTCTTCTTCATTCATTAAAAACCCTAAACAATTGCTTTCGTCCAACAGCACCCAAGGCTTGACCTAACTTGCTCACTGGTAAAAGTCTGTCTCAAACTAAATTCTTTCGATTGCATGGGCATTTCTAAGCTGAAATTGCCTAAGACCTTTAATTTGACTTCCAATCAACGATGTGTAAAATCTCACAATGACAAAAATTTAGGCAGCTAGCATGGAAAAGTGAACGTTGTAAGGGACAAAAGGACAGAGCTCACCCCTGAAAGTAATCAGACACTCTTCAAAGAAGGCTTCTGAAAATCAAAGCATGTACTGGCTGGGCAGAAACTCCATACCAACCATTTCTCCCGGAAGGTTAAATTACACCAATTCAATATCAGAGCTTTCAGTCCAGAGTAGATATTGAAGGGTGATATTCAATTCAGTAGGATAGCATTATCCAGTACAATTAAATCCAAAGCTATGACTAATGTGAACTATGAATGGGACACTTGGTTTTATAAATGCCCTACTCAGAGAACATGCTTACTCATGCAAAGTGTTTGAGATATATGTGTTCCGAAATAACTTGATGGTGGGAGGAAAGAAAGAGGGAGGGGGATGAGAGAGAGAGAGAGAGAGAGAGAGAGAGAGAGAGAGAAGAAGATTAAAAGAAAAATCTAGACAACTTATTTCTTTCTATAATTTTCTGTTGATTTTGTTATCCATGATTTTTTTAAAAAAAAAAGCTGTTTAATTGTGTATATATCCATGGACTTAGCAGCATATTTTTCAAATTATAATAGATTTTTAATTGCCTAACACCAAATTATCAATTCACAACTTCTAGAAGAAAATAAAAATTAGTTGGATGGCAATGTTAGTAGGCCTGACTTTTGTCTTATATAGCTGTGTGGAAAACCTAGATAGCCAACTGAGCACATGCTTGCCAGGACTAACATCAGGTCATGGCCACTGGGCAGCACAAAGTGTTCTTAGTGAAATCACGTGCAGTTAGACAAACACAATTTACATGTTTAATAATGCTAGGTATGAACAAAGGCTATAAAATCTCTATATTCCCACCATTTTTTATAAGTATCTATGACCTATGTATCAGTGTCCCAGTTTACTCTATCCTCTGCCAAAGATAATTATGCTGTAAACACTGTTACTAATCAATTTACTAATAACAACTGCTAATGTGAGTTTCATACTACAATAAAAATTTTAAACTCCTAGTCTTCAGATGGAAAAACTTGGGAATATGTTTTTCCAGTTAGCTTATCAAGGCCATCTATATGACTACACAGTGTCAAAGGCAGGGATGGAATGTACATCTTACTGAATTCTGGGACCAAGCTCAAAAGTACCATGACTCTATATGCCCCGCCCCCACAGTTGCACTATATTTCTCAACTCTTCTGTAGTCCATTGATCTGGTGATCTGTTCTCATTAGACCTACACAATATCAAGGCAGCCAAAAGGCCTGCGTGTAAAGGGGAGAAAACCATGAAGTCTCACTCAAGGATCTATGTGCAGCTGATGGCTTCTGGGGAAAGAAGAGTACCCTTTGTTCAGGGACATGACCCTAGTGCATGACCCCAGTGAATAGCCCTACACCAACATACATACCGGAAGCACTAAATGGAGTTAAATGTCCTCAGTAGGCTGGAGAGAGAGAGAGAAGAATAGGAGAAAGAGAACATGATGTTGGGAGGCTGTAGTGGGAAGAGTTGGAGGTAAAGGGAGGATGAATTTGCCAAAACATATTGTACATGTCTACAAAATTCTTAAACAGTCTTTAAAAAATGGAAAAACATTGCTATTACATTGACTGCTGAGAATTCTGGTCAACTTCTCATTCCCACCAGAGAACTGCAGCTTCACAGACATTATCCAAATTTCAAAATATCCAGCACTAAGTCTCTCAAAGAACCTCTGATGTGATGTTTTTGACTCAGGGAACAGATGAAATAGTAGGGTTAGGCTTTCACTTTTGTCATATTATATGCACAGCTTCTAATGCCATAAAAAAACTAAAGACCAGAACTGCCTAGGTCTCTACCTTGTCGTGCCCCAGCTCATATCCCACTGAAGTATATGAAGACAATGTTGGATTTAAGTCACTTCGTGTAATCCTTCAGCATTTATATTTTATTTAAAAATTCCCAGTGCTATATAAATATAACATAAATATTTAAATTAATTGAGGAATATCATATATATCCAGCCCACCCAAATTCTCCTAAGAATTTCATTTCCAAGAACTGTACTGGCTACTTTCCTCAGTCCATTATCAAACAACAGAGTTGCCTTCACAAAAAGCAGCATTCTTAGAATTTTTGTGAATCTTGTTTGCAATTCATGTCATAATTGAGTCATTTTTTCCATATGACCTAAAATAAACTAAGGGTTAGGCTGTCATATTTTGCATAACACTGACTTTCTTTCTGTCTAACTCAGCAGTCCTTTAACCCTGTGATAGGTTGCCACCCTCACCTTGTTACCCAAATCTCCTCTCCCTGCAAACATCAATGGCATGCCTCCCTGATGGTCCCCTGTGTAAAAAGGCATACTTTGGAGTCATCTGCCTTCAATTTTCTCCTTTTACTTCTCTCTCACTCTAGTTTCACTAAGATATCACCTGCCATTCAGATGGTATGACCACAGTTGCAATGTTATGAATACCATTTTAAGCATTTCCACATTTGAAGTGCCCTCATGGTTTAACTCCTCTCCTCTGGGAAACACTGTATCCTACCAGACCTGGTTCCTTTATTGATGATGCTCATCACAGTTGAGTGAGTCAGGTGAGGAGCTATTACATCTGGGGTAGGACCGAATAAAAACTAATGGCATGTTAGACTGACTACCATACCTCTCCCTTACCGAGAATTTACTGCAGGCCCATGTGCTGAGTTCACTTCATCCTCAATGCAGCCGTGTAAGAATAAACCTTCCTCAGAACTGGCAGAAGTGAGGGGTTAGAGAAGAGAAAACCCAAGTCATTGGGCCAATGCTACGTAGGAGCAGCCAGGAAAGAGGAGAGTGTCACCCAGACAGGTTGACTCCAGTACCTGTAACTGACAACACTTCTGGTCTCCTGTGGTAGTTTAGACTGGGCAACGTAGAGAAGACCTAGCAATGAGAAGCAAGGAGAATGAGGATGGGTGGACATTCTCAAGAACAGGGATGCTTACATCTCAGACTCCACAGTTGTTCTGAAAAGTCAGCATGAAGGAGACTGCAAGGCTGAATGCTTTTGAGACTGTAAATTCACTTGATTCAATCTAGGTGCACAAGAATACAGATGGCTGCATAATTTATAGTAGTCTATGTAAATGATTAGCAAAATAGCAAAAGCCCTTGGCTTTGGGGGAAATTGTCAGTGTGGCTGCAGATGCTTAGATATGCTCCCCAGACTAAATCAGGTGGGAGCCCTTGGGTGAATTACTACCATTCGGTGAATCACATCTTAAGCTTGTAAGCTATGCACTGTATTTTTATTTATTAAGCAACCATGAAAGACAATGCTGCAGAGAATTCCCAAAGCACCAATAAACAATGTGAGAAAGCCCAACTATTGTTTTGTTCACATTTCAGTTTCCCCACATGCCCTTCTTCCCAAACTGCAAAATCACTATCCATCCCCATGTTGACTTTAACAAAACGCGATAATCTGTGGGGATCATTTTCTTTTACGAGCAGATAGCAATGAGGCTTGCTAGTTAAGTCTTCTTTCCATTGATACACTTGAGTATTTAAATTGCACAGTTAAAAAGAATGAGCACTTAGTAATGTTTCTATCTACATCAAACTGTTCTCTCCCATTATCTCAGAAAAGGAGTTTTATTCTGAACTTCTTGAATAAAATAGAAAAGAATTTTTGTCTGTTTTTTCTTTTTTAAATTCTGTTAATACCTTCTTTGTCTAGCTTCTTTTTTCATGTTTTCATTCTTGCTTTGAAAGATAAATTGTGCCTTGGAATTCTCAGCAATGACTCCGTGTGCCTGAAGTAATAAAAAAGGGTGTCAAAATTAGAAAATCCATGTGTGTGTGTTTCTCTTATCACATTTTTTTCCTTATCAATATTAGGTGTACTCCCATGAAATTCTTTTCAAAACAGTAAAGATATTATTAGCCTATTTCAATTGTAACTCAATGTGTAACTTGCTCTACTGTCAAGCCGTCAACGGCCACCATGAAAAAGCAATGACTTAACAAAAACCTGTAGATGTTCAGTGACCCCAGCTGTAGAATTGAAGATTTGCATACCCATTAATTCTCATCATTATGAAGAAGTCATCCTCTGAGATCTCAATTTAGATGTCACATCCAGTTTTCAATGAAAAGTCTTCTCTCTTAAGCCGGGAGTAATTGAAACACAAGGCAATAAATTGGCCTATGCAGGTTAGTGCCCCAGGTCAACAGGTCAGTGCTGTAACCTGTTGAATGGTTTCAATGAGGAGTGAGAGTCTATTTTGCTGTTCCCTGCATCCCTGGTCTGCCTTGGATTGAGCAAGGAGAAACCAGACCAAACATTCCTGCAATCTCCTCCATGAAGAATAAGCCTCCACACAGGACATCTTTGACCCTTCCCATTCATTGCCTTACCACCTATTGCTTAGGACTCTATGTTATACTAAACACTTTATCAGAAAATGTATTTTTAAAAATAAAAATAAGGATAAATATTAGAGTAACTTACTCTTTCTAGAACTAAATTTCTTTACAAAAATTGAATAAGACCCAATGAAATGGAGAAGAGTTTGATTTTTAAAAATCAGATAATACAGGAAGCATGAAATTCTGCTTAAGATAATTATCAGTAATCTGACCAAAACAGCATGAGATTATATATGGTATCTTAGGTATATGCGAGATAGTGTGTTTAGGTTAGGAGAAATGGAAAACTCAAAGTCTATCTTACTGAAATAAGTTTTCATGCTTTAACTTCAATTTTGCCATGTTGCAGTTATTTAAAAATACATGTCAAATGTCTATATAGTATATTAAAAATAAGGCAAATGTTCATTTAGCTACCAGCATACATTATTAATATCTTTCACATTTTATTAAATTGAATTTATTGATTTCATACAAAATGTTCATTTGCCAAAGCAATCGTTATTCCATTAACTTGATTTTTAGTTTATACTGTTAAGTCATATCAAACTTATATGTTATTTACTATGGTTTTCTTTTATTGCTTAATAGTCTGCTTCTGAGATTCTTGCTAAACGTGTGACTTTCCTTCACTCATGATGATCTTATCAGACACTAAGTTCTTTTCAAGTTTTATTTTTGTGAAAGCACAGGTATAAAAATCATTCTATGTATCTCCTGGTGTATATAGGTAAGAATTTCTTCAGATGATAACACAAGGAGCATTCTTATGTTTAATATACATATTTACCCTGATTAGGTAATGCGGACTGCTCCCCATAAACCTGTCTCAGTCCTGTAAACACTTATAAGATTTTAAATGTCTTCTCAATGTGCACATGCAAAAGGGCAATGGTGATTTCACATCATTCGTGTGTGTGCTTTTCAGTCTTTTTCTTTGGCTTTTGTTTCTATTTGGTTGTTTTCTCCTATTCTGGTTTGTTGTCTTTTTTTTTGTTTTATCTTATGTTATTTTATTATTATTAAATACCTGGTTTTATATTTTTTTATTTATTTGATTTTTTAAACTGGAAACAGATTTTCATACAATATATTCTGACCTTGATTCCCATCTCCTGTCTCTTCTCAGATTCTCCCCCACTTTCCTACTTGCCTAATACAACATTTTTCCTTTCTCTCTTTCTCTCATAAGAAAACAAACAGGCACCAATAAATAAATAAATGAGACAAAATAAAACGAACAAGTCCGAATATGACAAAGGAAACAAATGACTAGAAAAACAAGGAGAAAAAGGGAAAGTACAAGAATCACATATAGACATAGAGACACAATTGACACACACAGAAATCTCCTAAATCACAAAATCAGAAACCATAATAAGCAAAAGACTTGTAGGATAAGGAAAAAAATATCCTGACATAGCATTATGAGAAAATAAAACTTCTTAAAATACCATTAAGTTTGTCTTATACGAACCATTTGCTACTGGGCAAGAGTCCTGCCCTTAAGAGTATCCTGTATGCATGTGAAGCTCTGTTAGAGAAAATTAATATTCCATTGACCAACATGTCTGTTTTTATGCCAATATCATACATTTTTATTACTGTAGCTCAATTTATACTATAAAATTTAAGGTCAGGGATGATGATACCTCTAACAGTTCTTATTATTCAGGACTGTTTTAGCTATTCTGGATTTTGTGTATATGAATGAAGCTGAAAATTGTCTGTTCAAGTTATGTGAAGAATTGTGTTGGAGATTTGATTGTGAGTCCTTTGGGTGTATGCCCAAAGTAGTATTTCTGGGTCTTGAGGTAGATTGATTCCCAATTTTCTAAAAAACTGCCATACTGATTACCAAAGTGCTTTGTGAGTTTGCACTCCCAATAGCAATGGAGGAGTGTTCCCTTTACTCCACATCCTTTCTAGCATAAGCTGTCATCAGTGTTTTTGATTTTAGCCAGTCTGATAAGATATTATCTCAGAGTCATTTTGGTTTGTATTTCCCTGATGGCCAAGAATGATAAGCAATTCCTTAAATGCCTTTTGGCCATTTGAGTTTCTTCTGATGAGAATTCTCTGCTTATATCTGTACACCAATTTTTAATTGGATTATCTGGTATTTTGATCTCTAGTTTAAGTTCTTTACATATATTGGAGATCAGCCCCCTGTCAGATGTGGGGTTGTCGAAAATCTTTTCCTATTCTGTAGACTGCCATTGTGTCTTATTGATCATATCCATTGCCTTACAAAAATCTTAGTTTCAGGAGGTCCCATTTATTAACTGTTGCTCTCAATTTCTGTGCTAATGGTGTTATATTTAGGAAGTGGTCTCCTGTGCCCATGCATTGGAAGCTATTTCCCACTTTCTCTTCTATCAGATTCAGTGTAACTGGATTTATGTTGAGGTCTTTGATCCATCTGTGATTGAGTCTTGTGCATGGGCATAGATATAACTATTTGCATTTTCTATATGTCTACATCCAGTTATTTCAGCACCATTTGTTGAAGATGCTTTCTTTTTTTTCCATCGTTAATTTTAGCTTTGTTGTCAAAATCCAAGTGTTCATAGACATATGGGTTAGTATCAGGGTCTTCAATTCAATTTCATTAGTCCACATGTCTGTTTTTATGTCAATCTCAAACTGTTTTATTACTATATTTCTATAGTGGATCTTGAATCCAGGGATGGTGATGCCTCCAGATGTTCTTTTATTGTACAGGATTTCAACAAATACTTAATGCAAAACATCCAAGAAATCTGGAACACCATGAAAAGACCAAATCTAAGAATAATAGGAATAGAAATAAGAGAATAATTCCAGTTCAAAGCCACAGAATATTATTCAACAAAATCATAGAAGAAAACTTTCCCACCCTAAAGAAGGAGATGCCTTTGAAGGTACAAGAAGCTTACAGAACAGCAAATAAACTGGACCAAAAAATAAAAAATGTCCCCTCATCATATAATAATCTACATACTAAACATACAGTATGTACCTTAGAAGCTAGGATCTAAAGAGCAGGACTGTCCAGTTGGGAGCTCAGACACTAACCTCTTCCTCTTGGTGCTGGTGGGGCCTGTCATATATGATGGATTACATTTATTGAACCATCTCTGTTTCCCTGATATGAAGTCTACTTCATTATGGTGGATGATATTTTTGATGTGTCTTGAATTTGATTTGCATGTATTTTATTAAGAATTTTTCATCTATTCTCATAGAGGAAATTTAATTCTCTTTCTTTGCTGGATCTTTATGTTGTTTAGGTATCAGAGTAACTGTGACTTCATAAAATTAATTTGGCAATTGTTCTTCTGCTTCTATTTTGTGGAATAATTTTAGGAGTATTGGAGTTAATTCTTCTTTGACTATCTGGTAGAATGCTGTGTGAAAATTATCTGGTCTAGGATTTTGGGGGGTTGGGGAAGACATTTAATTACTGCTTCTGTTTTTCACTAGGGGTTATAGATCTTTTAAAATTGCTTATCTGATCTCGAATTAACTTTGGTAGGTGGTATTTACTGAGAAAATTATCCATTTCCCGTATTGTGAAGAAATATTTTTAAAGTATTTCTTTATGATTCTCTATATAGTGTCTGTTGTTATGTCCCCATTTTTATTTCTAATTTTGTAAATTTGGACATTCTCCTTTAGTCTTGTAGATAATTTGGCTAATGTTTTCTCAATTTTATTGATTTTCTCAAACACCAAATCTGTGTTTCATTGATTTTTGATAATATTTTATTGTTTTTTTCTATTTCATTGATTTCAGCCTGAGCTTGATTATTTCTTGCTGTACAATCCTTTGCAGTGCTATTACTTTTATTCTAAAGCTTTCAGGTGTCCAGTTAAATTACTAACATGAGATCTTTCCAATTTCTTTATATAGTCACTTAGTGTTATGTGCATGGCTATTAGAACCACATTCATCCTGTCCTGAAAGTTTTGGTGTGTTATGGTTTTATTTCATTCAATTAAAAAATGTTTTTAATTTTTCTTAATTTTTTTCTTGACCTAAGTTTAATTGAATAGTGAGTTGTTTACTTTCTATGAGCTTTTATGTTTTCTGTTCTTGTTGATATCCAGCTTTAGCCCATGGTGGTCATATAGAATTTAGGATGTTATTTCAACTATTCAGGTCTCATGTGAAGCACAAAGTATTTAGAGCAAGGAGTTTTTAAAGGTCAGAAACCTTATCCTGACATCTCACTCTACATCTACAGGTGGAGGTTTTATGCAAGCAAGCAGTTTAACAGAAGCTAAGATCAGTGGTTAGCCAAAGAGGGAGGTTTAAACAAGCAGAAAATTTGATAGAAGCTAAGATTATGAGTTAGCTGTAGCATCTTGATCTTAGGTTCCTAGAATAGAGTTGAGCAATTTTTTCATGGGATTCTCTATCAAGGAGATCAAATTCTAGTTAACCCTAAAATAGCCTCAGCAAGAAAACAAAATGGAAGATCCTCTGTTCTGTGTTTACTGTCACACAACTGCATCCCAAATCCAAGCAACTAGCTGTCAGTGAGAATACACTTGGCCCACTTTATTTCATCAAGGCACAAGAGTGACTCGGTCACATAGAACAGATGACCGACATGGCTATCTTAAATGGGAATGCAGTATGATATACCGACTGCATGAGTGTCAATCAAATGAAGTGAGAGGGGTAGGAGAGAGTGCAGTAAATAAAATGACATCCTAACATAGAGTCTGATTGTGTGTGTGTGTGTGTGTGTGTATGTGTGTGTGTGAAAGAGAAAGAGAGAGAGAGAGAGAGAGAGAGAGAGAGAGAGAGAGAAAGAGAGAGAGAGATTTGCTTAAATTTGTACTTAGAAAAAGAAAACTATAAAAAAAAAACCTCATCATTTCTCAATAGCTTATGTGGAACACTGGGTGTGTGAAAGACAGAGTAGGATGCATGGACTTGAATTTTTTTTTTTAAAGACTATACAAGTCTTTGTATAGTCATCAAAGCATCCATGTTTTTCTTTGATCATGACTTTGCAGGTTCTGGGTCATGGAAGGACAAAACGTATTTATATAATGTAAACTGGTCACAAGTTTAATAAGTTGTTCCAATCACCTTCTCACAGGTAAAATTAGAATAAAAGCCATCCTCCACCAATGTCAAGGGCTCACAGAATACACCAATTTCAAGGGCAAACCTGTCACTGCCGTATTTTCTGTGCCATCCACCTAATAGAAATTGAAGCACCAATCACTAGATCTCAAATACATTCATTCTCAAATTCCTCTTCAGTCTGATTCACCTATCCTTAATCTGTCTTAATCCCTTCCTGCCTGGTGACATCACATTTTATCAAGCACCTTGCTCACAAATATAACACAACTCTGTCATCTGAACAGTTCCAAGGTCATGCTATAGAATTGCCTATTAAATTACACAGTTCTGTATAGAAAATATGAGAAATAAATATGTCTCTCTATACTTGAGGATCTCCTATTTAGACTATCAGCATATCACTGCCTGGCAATAGCATTAGTGGATTAAACCTAGAAATGTGTCACATGTGAGGTATCAATGTTGTGACAATGACACCAACTCAAGTATCATCTTAGCAAAATATGTTTGAAACTCGACAGGTACAAAATGTTCTCATAAACAAGCAAATATTACAATTCCCCATATTAGTAATCACTATAATGTGATCAAAATAAAGTAATTGGACAAAGAAGGGTAGTTTCTATATCTTTGCTTTCCATAGAATGGGATTGAACTTGTTATCACACACACCAGGCAAGTGTCGCATACCAAGTTACATCTTCAGCCACATTTTCCAATTCTTTGTTTGAGATAAGATCTCACTAAGTTTCCCATATCTCCTTGAACTCATTCTGTAGCTCAAGCTTGCTTTGAACTTGCAATCACCCCACTTTAACATCTCCAGAAGCTCAAGGCCCATGTCACTAGACCTGGCTTGGACAGAGTTCTAAGAGAGTGGGCTTCCTTTACCAGGTGTCTGGGAAAGGTCTTTCCAGAGAAATTTTACTAACAAAGTAATTGGAGAGAAGCAAAGAGCCATGTGTAAACCTGAGGAAGGTCATTCCTAGCACAGAAAAAAGTTCAAAGACCCTGAGGCAGGAGTAGGTTCAGTGTGCCCTACAGACAGAAGCCTGCATGTGAAGTGCAGGAGGGGAAAATATGACAAGACCTCACTCATGCTGTAAAGACTTTCAGTTTCCAGGAATGAATAACTTAAAACAATTGGAAGGGGTTTTAAGTGAAAGGTGTTCAGCTCTGATGGATGCTTTTAGAAATATTGGAATTGTCTCTTGGTGAGAGTCATTGGGTTTTACCTGCCTGCAACTAACCACACTGCAGTCAGAGGTTAATTTCTGTCCTGTCCCATTCCACATCTGATTCCCACACTACCACACAGGAGGCTTATATTAATTATAAATGTTTGGTTGGTAGCTCAGATTTTTTTTTTTTACTAACTAGCTCTTATGCTTAAATTAACCCACAATTCTTATCTATGTTTAGCCACATGACTTGATGCCTTTTCTCAGTGTAGCATTCTCATCTTGCTTCCCCTGTGGCGAGCTGGTGACTCCTGACTCTGCCTTTCCTCTTCCTAGAATTCCCCTAGTCTGTTCGCCCCACCTACAGTTTCTGCCTGGCTACTGGTCAATCAGCATTTTTATTTATTTATTTATTTTTCTTTTTTTAAAATTGCTTTATAAATAATACATTTCAAAATTTCCACCTCCTCCCCTCCTCCCATTTCCCTCCCGCTTCCCCACTCACCCTTTCCCCTCCCCCTCCAGTGCTAAGAGAGGGCAGGGTACCCTGCCCTGTGGGAAGTCCAAGACCCTCCCCCCTCCATCCAGGCCTAGGAACGTGTGCATCCAAATTGACTAGGATCCCAAAAAGCCAGTACATGCAGTAGAATCAAATCCCAGTGCCATTATCATTGGCTTCTCAGTCAGCCCCCATTGCCAGCCACATTCAGAGAGTCCGGTTTGATCACATGCTCGTTCAGTCCCAGTCCAGCTGGATTTGATGAGCTCCCATTAGATCAGGCACACCGTCTCAGTGGGTGGACGAACCCCTTGCAGTCCTGACTTCCTTGCTCATCTTCTCCCTCCTTCT
>PVIU01009737.1:0-74303 GCA_004026605.1 Ondatra zibethicus
TTTCCCCTTCTCGTGGGTCCCCCTTTTTTCCCCAAGTGGTTCTCCCTCTGTTTTCATAACATTTATATTCCATTACCCTCTCATGTGTTCTTCCTCTCCTCCCTCCCTTTTTCCTTTAGAACCCTTTACAATCCTCTTTCCATTTTCATGTCATAATCTGTCTCTGTCTGTCTGTCTGTCTGTCTCTGTCTGTCTGTCTCTCTCTCTCTCACACACACACATTCCTATTTTAGCTTACAGCTCACAGTTCCTGGTTACAGTCTATTATAGAGAAGTAAATATACAGGTACTCAAAGCTGCTAGTCACATCAAACCCACAGTAAAGAGCACAGAGAAATCAATTCATGCAAGTTCATTTCCTTGCAAACTTGTGCTCAGCTCCATCACGCCACTCTTACATAGTTCAGGACTGTCTGCCTAGGGAATGGTGACAACCAAAGTGGGCTGGATTTTCCCAACCAATTAAAGATAATCCCCTGCAGACATGCCCACAGGCCAACCCAATGGAGACAATCCTTCACTGAGACTCTTTCCAGGTGATTCTGTGTTGTGTCAAACTGACAATTAAAGCGGACCATGGTGTGTGTGTGTGTGTGTGTGTTCATGTCTAGGTTCTACATAATGCCTTTCTGAGCTTGGCTTATTTTGTTTAGTGTAATTATCTCCAGTTTCATTCATTTTCCCACTGTACGAATGTTATCATTTCATTTTTCTTCACCAATGAATACAACTCAAATGTGTGACGGCACATTTTCTCATCTGTTTAGCTATTGGTGGGCATCTAGACTGGTTCTGTGGTATGTTAACTTAGCCTTTTAGTATATGCCAAGAAATGGTATAGATGGATTGTGTGATAGTTTTACTTTTAACTTTTTGAGGAACCTCCATACTGACATTTATAGTGGCTCCTCCAGTTTGCATTCTTCCCAACTGTGAATAAGTGTTCTCTTTTCTTACATCCTTGGCAACATTATTGTTATTTGCCTTCATAGCTATTTCGATTGGGATGAAATGAAATAGAAAAAGTATGTTGGACACATGTTCAAATATTTATTTGTAATGGATGTTTATTCCTCTGAGAATAAACATCCTATTAATGGGTCCATTTATTCATAGGATGATTTTTGTATTTGATATTTAGAGTTTCTTTTTTTAAAATAATTTATTTACTTTTATTTTGTGTGCATTGGTGTGAAGACATCGGATCTCCTAGAACTGTAGTTAGAGACAGTTTTGAGCTGCAATGTGTGTAGCTGGAATTGAACTCAAGTCCTCCAGAAGAGCAGTCAGTGCCCTTAGCTGCTGAGCCATCTCTCCAGCCCCTGGAGTTCTTTAAAGCTGCTAGATATTAATATCATATATATGTTATGTATAGTTGGCAAAGATTTTCTCCTATTCTGTAAGAACACCTGGACTACTTTTAGGAATTAAAATTTTCTATGCTATGTTTTATGCTCATGCCAGCGCTCTCCATTGGTAAGTCAATTTCTTCAAATACCTTACCTCTTTGTTCTTATTTGGGAGCATGGGGACCTTGGGGGAGGGTTGAAAGGGAGGGGAGAGGCAGAGAGGGGAGCAGAGAAAAATGTAGAGCTCAATAAAAATCAATAAAAAAGAGAAAGTAAAAAAATACTATCAACTAATAAACCAAAGTTGCTCTATTGTCATTTCTGAATGTGCCTTAACAAATCATATAGCCACAATATTTGGTCTCAAAATTTGGTAGCACCTAGTGTTTCTTCTGTGTTTTACTATTGACTTTTTCAAGATAGTTACTAGGCTTTCTCCACTTTTCTCAAAACTGTGACCTTTTCTACCTTTCTCTCCTTACAGAGAAACTCTTCATCTTTGATTTGGATTCCTCTCTCTCCTACCTCCTCTATGACCTTATTCCATAAATTATTCTGTTTCCACCCCCAATGTAGTTTCTACTCTATTCCAGCTCTTTTCATATTAGACTTTAATATAACCAATTTGCTCTCATTAAAAAGGCAAAACCCCAATGAAATAAACAAGCTCTCCATTTACCTTACACCCCCTTCCAGCTGTTGCCCTGTTTCTCTTCTGCTCTTTTCAGACAAATAACTAGCAAGACTTGCATATAATCTCTAATTCCACTTGCTTGCCTGCCCTTCTTGGCCATCTGCTTTGTATCACCAGCTGTCCTATAAAATTACCAACACCAAGGTCATAAATGACCTAATTGTTGCTGAATCAAATAGTAATGCCATATCTTTGCACTTAAACAATTCCTCCTAGCATTTAGTTACCTTCTAACTCTCTAAATGTTATTTGTCTATAGAAGATAAATTATATAATCTAAACACTTAATAGATCATTTCAATTTTTCAGACAAAAATGTAAGATGTAAGGGAAGCTCTTTTTCTTTCAGAAAAATAAATAATTCCAACTCTTTGTAATGTAGATGTTCAAAGAATTCACTTATCCTTTAATGGAGTTTACAAATTAAACATATTAAAAATAATTCATTTGCATTTCTTTAATCATGTCTAAATATTGTGCTCTATCATATAACTCATTTTACTTTTACAAATTTAAGTAAGTCTGTGGAAGTACTTCTATTATATTTATTTATTCTGTGTGGAAGGAACACATGGAAATTAGAGGACAACTTGCAGGAACTGGCTCTCTCTTACTACAATGTTGGTCCTAGGGACCAAACTCAGGTCTTCAGGCTTGACAGCAGGCATCTTTATCCATTGAGACATCTTGCCAGCCATGAAAATACTTTTGTAAAAGGAGAAAAATGAGTGCATGTGAAAAAATACCTTGATTATTAATCATGTACAAAAGCTAATTAAAATATGTAATGATACTTCAAAATAATATGCATACTTTAGAAACATGCAATACTTCTTTATTAGTTGCTTTTCTGTTGCTATAATTAAAATACCACAATTAAAAGCAATTTAAAGAAGAAAGAGTTTATTTTGGCTTCTGGTTCCAGAAGAATAGTAGTTCATCATGGCAGGGAGGCATGGCAACAAGCAGCAGGCATGGTAGCAGGGTAGGAAGCTGAGGCATGCAACAGAGAGAGGGAGGAAAACTTGCGGGATGGCAAGGTTACACACCCTCAAAGCCTGTCTGCTGTGGGAGAATGGTCTTGTACTTTGTAAAGATTTGTCACTTGTATGCTAATAAAACGCTGATTGGCCAGAAGCCAGGCAGGAAGTATAGTCAGAGTGACCAGGCAGGAAGTAGAGCTGGGGCAATGAGAACAGGAGAATTCTGGAAAGAGGAAAGACTCAGTCTGCAGTCGACACAGAGGAAGCCAGACACAGAGGAAGCAAGATGAGAAGGCCTCACTGATAAAAGGCACCAAGCCACGTGGCTAACATAGATAAGAATAATGGGCTAATTTAAGATGTAAGAATTAGTTAATAAGAAGCCTGAGCTAATAGGCCAACCAGTTTATGATTAATGTAGACCTCTGTGTGTTTCTTTGGGACTGAATGGCTGCAGGACCAGGCGGGACAGAAACCTCTGTCAACGTCTGTCTTCAGTGGCAATACTTCCTCCAGCAAAGCTGTGCCTCCTAACCTCCCCAAACAGTGTCAGCAACTGAGGACCAAACATTTAAATGCCTTAGCATATGGGGAACATTCCTCATTTGAAACACTACAACAGAGATGGAATATCTCTATAATTCCATCTCCTAAACAGCAGACTTGCTAATATATAAATGTTCATTGTTTTAGGACTTTTTCCATGGCAAAATTAACATATAGCATGTAATGGTAATTTTAGTGAAAAATCTAATTATTCACAAATTATTTTTTCCTTAATGTCTTAGATTGCAGTATAATTAGTCTACATGGTTCTTCTTTATTTCTCTTAAGTGCTTCAGCATTTTTTCATAGTAAGAGTTTACTATAATATATGGAGTTCTCCAGTAATACTTGCTGTTTATAAAAGTTTGCTATTACAATGTCATGATAAACATTAATGTACCTTGTGTGAGCATCTCTGAAATGAATTTGTAGAGCTAGAATTAAAATATGTTAGTACGGGGGCTGGAGAGATGGCTCAGAGGTTAAGAACATTGCCTGTTCTTCCAAAGGTCCTGAGTTCAATTCTCAGCAACCACATGGTGGCTCACAACCATCTGTAATGGGGTCTGGTGCCCTCTTCTGGCCTGCAGGCATACACACAGACAGAATATTGTATACATAATAAATAAATAAATGTTGAAAAAAAATATGTTAGTACTACAAAACAGTAATTTTAGTTATGTAGAAATATGTGGTTATATGTAAGTTTGGGTAAGAAATCAAGTTTGAATAAAATCTCGACCATTCTCTCATTTTTAATCTTTCTTTTAGTGTTTGGATACAGTACTGTAGGGATGTCATTTTATATCCATTGTCTCATATAACCTTGGACAATTGATGTTATTATACTTCTTTTAATAGATGAAGAAACTAAATCTTTGAGAATGTAGTTAGTTACTTTTCTATTGCTGAGATAAAACACCATGACAAAGGAAGCTTATGGAGAGAATGGTTTATTTGGGGCTTATGGTTCCATGGGGTAAGAGTCCTTGATGGTAGAGCTGAAGCGTGATGGTTAAAGCTGGAATTTGAAAGCTTGAAACACAATCAGGAAAGAAAAAGCAAACTGGAAATGAATATCTTCCTCTAGTGGCTTCCTATGGCAAGACCATACCTCATGAGCTTCCCCAAAGAGTACAACCAATTGGGGACCAAATGTTCGAATATTTAGTCCTATGTGGGACATTCTCATTCAAACCACCACAGAGGAGATGGAAAAAGTTACTTATGACTACATGATTAGTAGGCTCTAGAGTTAGCGGTCTAGTCAGAGTGCTATTCTAGGATAACTTGTATACTACCAAGACAATTATCCCATTTTTTTATGTTGCAAAACAGATGCTCAAAGACTTGTCCTGGGTCAGAAATTAGCATAGTTAAATTTATATCATGGGTCTGACTTCAGAGCTTTTCTTTTTCTTTTAGATTACATTTCCTGTATCTTATTATTAATATGCTTTAGAAATTTGCAATTATGAAAGTAATCTGATATTATTTATAAAACATAGTAACCATGACAAGTTTTGACAAGAATTTATAGAAAAGAAATAATTAATGCTATAACTCCCACTAATAATTTCTGCTTTGACTTATTTCTTTTCTTTATTTTCTCTACACACAAGCCTACAGGCCTTTCTTTCTTCCAGACCTTATGGTCTTTGTGTACTTGTTCCTTCTATTTTCTTTCTTCTTCCAGATTCTCATTTGACATTCATATTTTAATTGAAATCTCATTGTTAGAGAATAATATACTGATATTCGGAGATAAACTAGCCCCAAATTTCTTTTAGCTATTTACCTGTTTTGCATTTTCAGAGTAGTTTGTTTATGTCTAGTTTTTATTTGTTTTTAATTTTTTAGATTTATTTATTTTATTTTATATGTATGGGTGTATCTTATCTGCATATATATATGTGTACTACATGCATGCTGGGTGCCTACATAGGTCAGAAGAAGGTGTTATATTCCCTGGATCTGGAGTTATGGATGGTTGTGAAGCACCATATGAGTGATGAGAGTTGACTCAGGTCCTCTGAAACAGCAAAAAGTGCTCTTAACCTCTGAGAAACCTCTCCATTCCCTATTGCTTTTATCTTTAAATGTTTATTTTACTTTTCATACCCAACTTGGAAGCTGAATAGCAGCATACAGAAATGTCTATTTTGTTCCCATCTTTGTACATGGTATGCATGGAGTAAATATTTTAATATAATAAATAGTAGCTAAATATACCCAGAATATTAGTAAAAATAAGGAGCAGAAAATGGCTCAGCAGTTAAGAACACTTCCTGTTCTGGCAGAGGACCCAAGTTCAGTTCCCAGCACCCATATTGGGCAGCTTACAACCACTTTTGTTTCCAGTTCCAGAGCATCCAATGCCTTTATCTGGATTCCACTGGTACCTGCACTCACATGTGTGCACCCCTACACAGAATTTAAAATATAAAAATAAGCTGGGCTGTAGTAGCACATGCCTTTAATCCAGGCAATGGTGGCACATGCCTTTAATCCAGGTGGTTGTGGAGCATGCCTTTAATCCTAGCACTCAGGAGGCAGAGGCAGGTGGATCTGTGTGAGTTCAAGGCCAGCGTGGTCTACAAAGCAAGTTCCATGACAGCCAGGACTGTTACACAGAGAAACCCTGTCTCAAAAACCAAAAGTAAATGATTGATTGATTGATTGATTGATTGATTGAATGAATGAATAAACAAACAAACAAACAAATAAATCTGCTTTTAAAGACAGTAAAAATAAGGGACATGGATATTCTTTACTGAGTTTAGATATCTGGACACTGTTATCATACAACTCCATTTGTGTATTAGATCATGATTTTTCTAGAGTGCTATAATTATTTCTGAAAAATTTTGTGTCCCCAAACCATAGCTCATTCATTGAACTACCACATTAATGTGTCCAATTCTATAATGTAGTAAATAGTTATGTGTTTACTGCATACTTTCCAAATTAGAATGTGGGCTCCCAAAACAGCATATGATCTTCCCTTTTATCCAGTGCTGTATTTCTAGCACCTAAAATCATGCCCACCATACAATAGATGCATGATATTTGTTGACGAATGAAGAATCATCTTTTGATATAGATCGTGGACTTGCAATTTTGCCGTTTGTGCTAAGAAAGCTGGATCTTTGCTCTATAGTAAGTGGATAAACTCCAGTTTCAAATAGGTACAGGACCTTAGAAAAGACAAAAAGTGCTGTAAAAGAAGGAAGCTAGTTAACATTTGTGAAGGTCCCAAGATGTGTAGGACATCTACATTCAATAATTTATTCTCATTGCAATTTTTGAAACAGGTATTTTTATTCCCATTATGTTGATCAAGATACTAAAACTTATAAAAGTAGAGTATCGATGATTGAACAGCAAATTAATGTCAAATATGAATCCAAACCTCAATAACTGTCAAGAAATTAGTGCAGACATCAGCGGTTCTCACTCTGGTCACAAAATGTTTGAGTCTAGTTGCACTTTAAATGTTTAAAAATTATATTTTTATTTGTTTCTTGGGAAGGGCACTCAGGTACCACAACATGTGTGCAGAGATCATAGGACAACTTGCAGGAGCCAGTTCTCTCCACCGTGTGCGTCCCTGGGACTGGACTCAGGCCATCAGGTTTGCCATCGAGTGTGTTTAATCTCTGTGTCATCTCACCAGCCCCTAGCTGCACTTTCATATAGGGATTATTGAAGTACTACAAAGTTTATACAGCTATAACATATAAATACATATTATATATAGCTTTTATAAATATGACTTTTATTGATAACATTGCTGCTAAATACATGCCAGTGTATCATTAAATATTTCTCAATGAATTTGTTTTGTAGTCTGAAATAAAAAAGTTTCTGTTTTGCTTAAACTACCATTAAAAGCATATGAGACACAGTAATAATACATTTCCATCTTAGCTACTATGGAAATCAGTGTAGAGACTTCTCAAAAAACTAAAAATAAACTTTCATATGACTTGGCTGCACCACTCCTGGGCATGTACCCAAAGATCACCTCTCTAGCCTACAACAGAGATACCTGCACACCGTATCCATGTTCATTGCCGTTCTATCCACTATAGCCTAGATATCCATCGACCAATGAATGGATAAGGAAACTGTGTTACATATGCATGATGGAAAATTATTCAATTATAAACAAAAATGAAATCATTATATCTGTAGAAAAACAGAACTGGAAGATATATTAACTAAGGTAATCCAGGGCTAGAAAGACAAATACTGCATGTTGTCTTGCATGTGTAAATCCTATTTTGTAGTTGTGAATATGCATAGTCTAGGTGGGAGTGAGTGCATATAGAGTCCAGGCAACTAGAAAGAGGCCAATGGAGGGTAAGAAGGTTTGTGATGCAAAAATGTGAGGATGAATGGCGTGGGTTGAAAGGTTAAAGTGGGAAAGGGGGCAAGGGGCTATGTGAGAGAAGAGTGAGGCGATGAGGAAGGGAAAGCGCTAACCAAAAGTATTGTGGTATGAAAAAGCCATAAGGAAATCTAATATTTTATAAACAAATACAAAATTAAATTAAAGAGCTAATTTCAATGGCAGTACCTAGTGTGGGTAGAGAATATTGCTTTCAGAAGGCTTAGGTTATTAAATGAAAGCCCTAGTGCTAGAGTTGGATTGCCTTACTATGAGTTGTTGGTTTAAGGAGGCCCCACTGCCCCCAAAGCAATACAGACAATTGCTGTTGCTATTGGTTACCCACCAGAAATACACAGTGAGACCATATTTACTGAAGATACTTGGTAGTCAGCCATAGAGAAATGACAGTGGATCTGAGCAGGAATCATCTTCCTGGCAAATGAGTCCTCAAAGTTCCAAAAGGCACTGCAGGCTTCTGGGGGAGAGTTGTTAACGGCAGTCTTATTCAACTATAGACCCTGTGTTTAACAACCCTGGCCACTTGTGCAAGATGAGCCTACTGCTGCCACAGCGACAAGTCTGCTGGTATGTAAACAACTGTGTTCTGTTGGCTCTGAGACCATTTCCATAGGAAGAGATTCCTATCTTGCACCGTAAACCTGTCCAAAAGCCTGTGACTGGTGAGGTCATAGGCCTTAGTAGGGAAGTCGCTGTTGTTTTACTAATTGAACACAATATGGTTGTTAAATTTCTTTCTGAATGTTTATGTCTGTTCCCAATAGATTAGCGTTGCTGTTAGCTCTGTTCAGAGAAACTTCTTTTGGCAGTGTGTGATTCGTAACTGGTCAAAGTATTAAGAATAAATGACGCTTGACTCCCAAGCCACGAACAGGATATCTGTATCAGTCTTTCCAGGTCATAGGCAACATCAAAAAGAACAAGAGAAAAGAATGTAAGAGCTGGAGGAAGAGGGGTAGTATTGTGGAATACTGACTTCTAGGCACGGCATGGTATGGCATGTCGTAGCCTTTACAGTCATGAACTTGAGCAGTTGCAGTTTCCTGCTTAAGGCCTTCCCAAGATGGGCTTTGTAAACATTCCATCACGGGTGAGAGAGGGACTCATGAAGCCCCCATCCATAGTGGAGGAGTGGTTGGCACTTGGTGACTGTTAGGGAAGGGAGAGTCATTTATTTTCAGTGGTATAGACACTGGGAAGTTGTGTATGCTCAAGTAAATAATATCTCACCCATGTTTATTCAAGCAAATCCAATTAAACTTAGTAGTTGCCCACCTCCAAAGCAAAACAAAAAGGTACAGCAATACTGTGATGCTGTGGGACAATCATCTTGTACCCTGTAAATATTTGTCACTTGTATGGTTTAATAAAATGCTGATTGGCTAGTAGCCAGGCAGGAAGTATAGGTGGGGTGACCAGGCAGGAAGTATAGGTGGGGTAACCAGAACAGGAGAATCATGGGAAGAGGAAAGGCTGAGTCTGTAGTCGTGACCCAGACTCAGAGGAAGCAAGATGAGAATGCCTCACTGATAAAGGTACCAAGCCACGTGGCTAACACAATCAAGAATTATGGGTTAATGTAAGATATAAGAGTTAATAAGAAGCCTGAGCTAATAGGTCAACCAGTTTGTAATTAACATAAGCCTCTGTGTGTTTCTTTGGGACTGAATGGCTGCAGAACTGGATGGGACAGAAACCTCAGTCAACACTAAGAGGACTCTTTGGGAAGGCAAAAGGGATTATGTGGGAGTGACAGGGATATGAGGAAAGGTAATGGGGTGAAAATAAGCAAAATACATTATGCACATGCATGAAATTATCAAAGAAGAATAAATTAAATTTAAAAAATATATCAGGCCTGTCAACACCCTGTTTGGGAAGACAGAGGGCCTGCTTGAGGATTTACATATGAGTGATGGTTGATGGGAGAGGAAGAGACCCTTTCTTTCTTCGGTGGTGTAGCTACTGATAAGGTGTCCCTACTCCAGTAAACAAGCTGTCACCTACGCTCAGGTAAAGACTGCTCATGAGCCTCATTGGGTCACCAATAAAAGACATGAAAGTGGAAGGGATCTGGTTAAAAAGAAAAAAAGAATAAAGGGAGTGAGAAGGGAGCAAGGGAAAGTAGTATAGGAACATATGACTAAAATACATTGTATAAATGTATGAAAATGTCATCCTGAAACTCATTATTATGTATAACTGACACATGCTAATAAAACATACAACATTTGAATCCTATAGCAAAAGCAGAGGCTTGATATATTTAAAGCATAAAGATTTTCTATGTCCTCCACCAGAAAGATGATCATAAGAGCAAAAGTTATTTTACTTGATTTCTTTATTATTTTCTTCTTTTCGTGTGTGCATGTGTATTCATGTTCTTGTGTTTGCACAACTTTATACATGAAATGAAGGTACACATCACTGCTTATGCATGTGGAAACATGAAGACAACTGGAGGTGTCAACCCCCTTCACTCTACACCTTGTTTTTTTTTTTGTGAGATGGCTTCTTACTGGCCTAGAGCTTGCCAAGTAGGCTAAGCTCCCTGGCAAATGAGCCCTAGAGATCTAACATTAACTAGAGCTGAATATATCAGAAACTGGAAATTTGTTGAGCAATTAAATTATTGCTTACAACAAGTTTTTTCAAGTCCTAGATTTTGAATCTACATCCCTAGAACAGAGATTAAAAGTGTGTACCATCACATCCGGTCCATTTATGTGGGTGCTGGTGATTGTCCTCAGTTCCTCAGGCTTGCAGGAAACACATTGCTGACTGTGCTATCTCCCTAGTAGTCCATTTTTAAAATTGATTTTAAAGTTAACATAGAGAGTAATGGGTTTTATAATGACACATTCATACATATGCACCATTATACCTAAGTTTTATATTGCATAATGTAATTCATCATTCTGACTAATGATAAATAACTTACAGGAAATTCATCCCACTTTTCAGTAATGTTTCATTATAAAGAATATTTTGACCAATATGAAAAAAATTAAACTCCATTATGCTGACATTACCGGAAGTAGTGTTAACTTAGCAACAAGTCATCTTTATAAGGCCATTTATTAAGCTGAAAAGAAAGATGATACATTCTGGCTTCTACTTAAGTAGTGATTTAATTCAGGAATTTGATTTGCCACTACTTGAAAAGTGCATTTGCTTCTTCAACATTGAGTGGCAATGAGGTGCAAGCAGCCTTCTTGGCCCCCACTTGCCCTCTAACAGAAAGCAATACTGAGCTTCAACAGTGAACATCGTATGCTTCCTATGCAAACTCTGCTTCAAAACAGTGTGAGAACCTATGTAAGTCCTGCTCCAAGTATTTTCAGCACAAATGTTTTACTCTAATAACAGATTGCTTGGATATTGATACACAAACTTCTTCTTTCAGAGCCTTTACCATGAGGGCAGCATTGTCAGTAGGCATCCACTGCCCTGGGCTTTACAGTTTTCTCTGGCCTCTTGGCTGATGGAGGCTTTACACTGTGTTGTTAAGAATCTGTAGCATGTTTGAGATTCTGCTCTCTTCACTTTTTAATCAGATAAACAGAAAGTACATTCTGGTGGAGCCCCAGTAGAGGGAGAGGTAGGGGTAAAAGCAGGGGTTAGAGGGGAGGAGGTGGTACTAAGGTAATCAATGTGGTAGAGTCCAAGTTGTCTGCACTCTGATGCTGTTGCTCCTGGAGGGCCATGATTTTGGCAATTTGAGCCAAATTTATGAAGGCAGCAAGTGCATTCAAATATAGAGATTTGCTGCAAGGCTTCCTTGTTTGTCAGTGTTACTGTCTTCAGAGAAGCTTCTTCCTGAAATAAATTTGTTAAGAAAACATTTATTAGCCTGTCACGAGTCTAAAACAGTACTGTTCTTCCTGAATGACTACCTATTCAAGCATCAGCAAAAGATGCCACCACTTTCTCACTTTGCTGATTGGAACTCCATTCGGAGAAGTATTTAGGAAAATTTATTCTAACTTTTCTCTGATTCAGTGTCCAAGAGTTTCATTTCAGTCTGCCCGTCATGCACTTACTCCAATTTGTTGACAATTCATCCGCCTCGAGCACTTAATCTAGCCAAGCACTTAGAGGGCCAAGTCTCCTTACATTTGCATTTCAAGTACTGCAGCTGCGCATAAACCACAAGGTCTGTAAAGCACACTGCTGTGTACCAGCGGCTGCTTCCTCCAGCTGCTTCTTAGGTTTCTTTACAGATTCATGAAATCTCATCCTGGATAAGGACTGTACTTTGAACAAAACATTTAGAGAAAGAAATCAGTAAAGAGCTGTAAAATGGCATTAATTACGCAAAAAGCATAAATGAAAATAAAACCACCTTTCATAGTTATCAGACAGACAAAGATGAGAAATATACTTGACTCTAGGCACCATGAAGGATTTGGCAAAATATTGACAAGATATTTTAATAATTGTGTGGTAGGCATGCAAAATGCTGCATTTTTTTAATCTGGAAGATAGACTGGTGTGATATGATACATTTAAATATATTTACAGTATGTGATTCAGAAATTGTGCTTGTAGAAATTTATCCTTAAGAATCCCATTTTTTTACAAAAACACATGAGCATAAAAATTAATTGTAGTCATAAATACAACTCTGGAAAGCTGGGATAGTGAAATATTGGAGAATATAGTGAAAAACTGGGAATGATGAAATCTGTCCATGTAGGAAGGACAGCTCTATTTAAGTACAGTTCTTTAAAATGATGAAATATCCTAGGCATCTAGAGTCCCATGAAGAAATTTTCATTAATTAAAAATAATCTGCTCAAGATATTTTAAGTAGGGAAAGCTTTTTACAATAAAGTTGTCCTTGTCTTGTAAAATAATATATATTTAGATCTACATAAACACCCCCAAATTAGTGAAATATAGTTTTTTGTTTGTTTGTTTGTTTTTGTTTTGAAGATAGGGTTTCTCTGTGTAGTCCTGGCTGTCCTAGAACTTGCTCTGTAGATCAGAGTGGCTTCGGCCTCCTAAGGACTAGGATTAAAGGCATTCACCACTATGCCCAGCTGCAAAACATATATTTATAAATTATGTTATGTTGGAGGAAACATGGGTCCCTTAAGTGCATCTCTACTATGAAGATGTTTCCCAGTTTCTGAAGCACTGACTTATTTGTAATATACACAACAAAATATTCTTTTTGATGACTCTAAAGGACCTAAGAGGTGGATTAGTAGGTAAATGCGCTTGCTACCAAGCCTGATGATGTGAGTTCCCTACCAGGGACCCACATGGAAGAAGGGAGCCAACTCTTTCATGTTGTCCTTTGACCCCATGTACACACATATATGTATATATATATATATATACATAATTTTATATGTTCATTAAATATTTCCTTATGTGCAAAATGTATGTTTTACCTCTTTAAATGCTTAAAAATTAATAACTACTTTGATTATCTGTACCTGGTGATTAAGCACTTTTAATACTGGTAATTTCACAAAAAGCATTCCTTGTCCAATATATGTACATATTTTTGAAAGAATGAAACAGAATTATACACTATGAAAAAATTCTTATGTTATTGTATTTGTATTATTGTATTATATATTAGTTATCATATATAATAATGATATTCACTGTTTCCTATGTAGTCTTCAATGAAAGATGCTATTTGTATAATCAAAATTTGAAAAGTGATTCTATATTATCATCAGAAGTCATTAAAGTTTTTTAAATAAAAATCCCATGTATTATAATGTGTAACACACTCAGCATGCTGTAAGTTCCTTTCTGGTTCTCCTCAATCTACATGACACTGTTTCCAGATAGATTATATGTGACATGTTAAAAGAGTGACACCATACCTTGGTGAGAATGTAAAGTGTACTGAAAGACATTTGCTTCCAAAAATGAACTAGATACGGAAGTGCAAATCTTCTAGATTATGGAAATAAGATGCAGGAGCAGTGCACATGGTCTCATCAAGATGCGAGCAGTGGTGGTGGGGGGACCTCACATAAGATTTTCCAATGTGAAGCTGCCTGGATAAAGAGTCCTTGAAAAGTCGCCCAAGATCTCACAGCGACTTACTAACCGCAGACATTGAAAGTGGAAAATGTTAAGAGAAAAGCTGGTCTGTTTTCTGGAAGAAACGGTCAAGGATAGGGTGAGGGTTACGGATGACTGCTATGTCCATAGCTTGGTAATAAAAACCAGTCTTCTGACATTCAACACTGACATTCCGGAGCAGCTTTTGCATAACAGCTGCATGAAATCAGTCTTGTCAAAATGCCCTGTTTCCTGGGAGAGAAAGGGCTTGTGCAAGAAAAAATAGCATGAAGGATGACAGGGTACCAGAGATGAAGGTCTTGGGTGAGAACAGTTAATTAAAAAAATCTACCTGGAAAGCTTAGTGATACTTGCCCAAACTCTGTCTCCGTTAAGTAGGAAACTATGACCATTCTCTCTCTCTCTCTCTCTCTCTCTCTCTCTCTCTCTCTCTCTCTCTCTCTCTCTCTCTCTCTCTTTGTGTGTGTGTGTTTTATGTGCGTGTGCTTGTGTGTATGTATGTGTGCATGTGCATGTTCACCTTCAGTGTGGAGACCAGACGGCAACCCTACCTTTGCTGTCATTCTTTGAGTGCCTTCCTCCTTTTCTTTGTAACAGGGTCTCTCACTGGTCCAAATATCATCAAGCAGACTGGGATGGCTGGCTAGGGAGCTTCAGGGAGCTCCCTGTCTCTGCTTTACCTGTCTGAGGCCGGGATTACAAGAGTGTGCTGCCATGCTCTCTTTTAAAATTCGGGTTCTGGGGATTAAACTCAGATGCATATGCTTGCCTGGCAAGCACTCTACCAACTGAGCTGTTCCCCTAGCTCCAAATATGAGCAATTTCTAAACAGCTTAATGAAACTGGTCATATGTTTGCCACCAATGATTCCCTTTTAAAGAGAAGACCAATAGCAAGAAAAACTAAATCCCTAAGAACTCTAATACTCCCCCTAGTTATTTAGAAATAGGGACATAAGCTGACAATTCACAAATAGAAAACTACAAGCAACTGATCACTATCCAACTGTAGGACTAAAGATGAAAGATAAATACTACATGCCTTGCCACAGAATCTTGCTCTTGCTTCTCCAACTAAAAACCAGCAAGATTCCAATGGTGGCAGTGGTGAAAGGCACTTGGATTTATTGAGCAAAATTTCGGCTATGTCCAGGAGATTCATTAGGAGCCCAGGGATAAAAACAGACGTCAGAAGTCTCAGAGAAAACACAGGAAGATATTTTTGGATGAAAACTGAGAAATTGATGGCATAAGTATGAGTCATGAGGAGGCAGAAATTCAGAAAGATACAAGAAGAGGGAAATGAGCTGTAAAATGACCCACGGCTATTTAAATATACTGGATGTCTGGCGTCAGAGGGAAGGGTACCTGTGAGAGAAGTCAACCCTGGAAGGGCACTAAACTTCACACAGTATTCTTTTGGATAAACGCAGGCCCATACAAAAACCAAAGCAGTAGTCAGGTTATCAGAAGAAGCTTGGAAGAGAGACAGTAGTTGGAACTTGATTGTAAAATCCTGTGTTTGGGATGATTCATTTCAGTGCTCAGTGGAGTCACTGGCATAAACAGGACCAATCACTAGGTGCAAACAATGGCTTCACAGATTCTTTCATGGGAAAGACATAAGGAGAGCAGAAGGTCATACCATAGGGAGAAAATAAGTACTCTCTGCACTATTCTTAGAGCAAATTTTTGCCTTTCTTTGAAGAAAAATGAAATACAAACAAGTAAAACTCACACTATACATGTGGGAGATAGTTGTGGAACTTGGTCTTTTGTGGGGCCCTTAGCAGTGGAACCAGTACCTGTTACTAGCCCATGAGCTGGCTTTTTGGAACCTGTTCCCTGTGGTGGGATGCCTGGCTAAGCATTGATGCAGAGGGGAGGAACTTGGTCCTACTTCAACTTGATGTGCCATGCTTTGTTGACTCCCATGGGAGGCCTGCCCCTTTCTGAATGGAGACAGAAGAGGAGTGGATGGGGGTGATAGAAGGGAGGTGGAGGAGGGAAAGGAAGGAGAGGAGGGAGGGGAGACTGTGGTAGATACATAAAATGAATTAAAAATTTAATAAAAAAACACTTATATGCACATATCTGTGTGTGTCAGCAATTAACTTAAAAGACAAAGGGAGGATCCCCTAACTTGAGAGTAAATTGTAGTAACATAATTAAGTTAATCTCAAAGGAAATGGAATAAAACATTATCAATATTTTCTGTTAGTTTTGTTTGATCTGACACTCAAAATTCAAGATTTTATTCTGACATTGGTATAATTCTCCATTTTAATGGACTAAAAGAGTAAAATTTACTGCCAACTAGAAAATGAATCTCAAGGTTATAAATGTTTACATTTTGTAGAATCAGCAGAAATAGCCAGTTGGTCTATAGCATTTTTAAAGAGCTGTCACTATCCAAAGAGTCATAGGAGCTGTTCCAAATCTTAGAAAATGAAAACCTAAAGGTCATTTTCCTGTTACATTTTAGTGTCCTGAGCCCTTCCACTTTTGCAAGGAGTTTATGATTCCTACTTCCAAGAGATATTGTAAAGATTTATACGTCAGTATGGAAAATTATCATCAACTTCATTGAGAAGCTTTGAGTGATACCATTGGTAAAAAAGCATTATTCAATATGAATTGGCGAATGAGGGACACTGAACTGAAGATGAAAAACCTCATAGCTCAGCCAATATTTATTTGAATACTGTTTGCTTGGATATGCAGGCCCATGAGCATCAAGCCCACTTTCCATTCCTCATGATTCCATATTTTGTGTGGGTTGTACCCTCGGCTAGATTAAAGGTTTGTCTTAAGTACTGTGGGCCACACAGTCCTTCCCTCGCTCCCTCCCTCTCTCTCTCTCTGGCAGCAAGGTCTTATTGAAATACACCCACACTGTTTTCTTTATATGCACTCCAACTCACCGCCTTCTCACCATAGCTACAAAGTTGCACAGCTAAGGCAGAGATTGAGTAAGGACCCCGCAAAAGGCCAGTTCATAAAAGAATTTTGTCAAACTACTCAGTTAGATGATAAAAGGTGGTGAGGAAAACTTAATATACTTCCTCCAGAAGGCCCGTTTCCCTTGCCAGCCAGACGAATTGTATGTTAGGTCTTCTGCGGCTTTCCACCCATATTATATCTATTTGGAATTATTTTTACAAAGCTGGGGGATAGAGGTCTTCATTCTTTATGTGTTACAATGTTCCTAAAGATAACGCGTATGAGACCCTGATTTTCACTAAAGAATATCATTAAAGCCAGTGAACAAAAAATAAACAGTAGAAGCCTGATGAGAGACCCCTGGATATTAAAGTCACAGGTGTGGATGAGCGAGACCTGGGGCTTTCTGAAGGAAGCCCCTGGCCCTATCCGTTTTGTAAGGGTCTAGGCTGAATAGAAAAAAAAAAGCACATGTTTGTAAAGATGCTCAGGATTGAAGAAGTATGTGAGAGTACTAAGATGCTGCCCACTGTCTGAAAGGGCCTCTCGTTCACAGAGGCCGAGCAGAAGGGAAGACGCAGCTGTGGGCTGTATTTTAAAGTTCTAGGAAAGAGGCCACATAGAGGGTCTATGTTTGTATTATGAGTCATAGCAGGAGACAGGTGGGGGATCGGGAGCTTAATGTCCATATGTGATGTCTCTGATCAACAGGACTGCTTTGAGATGTTTGTAAAAGCAAAATTGTGAAAACAGGGAAAGAATTAAAATGCTTCTTTTTGTCGGGGGATATTTTATATTTTGTATTGCTCCTTTATATTTGTTAAGAAAATAACGTTCAATATACAAGGACAGTGCATCAACTTAGATTCATTAGAGAAATGACAATAGACTCGATAGCAAAAAGTGCTGAATAATATATGCTGTCAGGGATTGAAATAATGTAGGCATTGATAGAATGAGTGGCAGGGGCTTCTGCAAGTAATAAAATACAAATAAACACCTTATCCTCTGAGTGGAGATTCAGAATTCAAATGTTGGCTACCTGGGAATTCTATAATTTTGACTCTATCCTCTCTTTTATTCCTTAACCTGCATCTCTAGAATTCTGTGTGTCATCTGCCAGATGCTCTTGTATGTCATCAGAATGTATCTCAATATTTACTATATGGGTCCACTCCTGAGTCAGGAAAAGTTGACATCAAGAGCCTATTACATAGAGCTACAAGAAAACCAGATCAAGTAGGACTGGCCACGTCTACTTAAATTGTTGTCTTAATTTCTTTTACAAAGACTTGAAGCAGAAAATAAAAGAAACCTTGAAAAATAACAACTAAGAAACAAAGATATGGAACTGCTTCAAGGAAGGAAGCGGGGAAGAGAAAGAGGGAGGAAAAGAGAGAGAGAGAGAGAGAGAGAGAGAGAGAGAGAGAGAGAGAGAGAGAGGACAACAACATAAGCCATGATTTTTTAAGATAGCTCAACCTATAATTTCAGTTAGATAAGAGCAACAAAGATAGGAACTCCCAATGGTGCATTGGACCCATCCTTTATTCTGTAGCTGTTAAATTATTCATTTAATTAGGGCTGATTTGTGGTGTAGAACTGAGTGAAGAATGTCAAGATTTAAATAAAATTGACTACTTTGACTAGGAGTTGTGTTGCCTTGGCGTTTGAGTCATGTAATTGTGTTTTGGAACAGTGAGGTCACCTGAGACCTGTGAGATTTTTCCTATCGTCTACAGCCCTGTCAGTCTAGCTTCAGTTCTCAAGCTGGCCAGGGCTCCCCTGGAATAATGTCTTAGTTTCATCACCCACTGCTGTGACAAAACACTCTGACAAAAGCAAATTAAGGGAGAAAGGATTTATTTGGCTCACAACTTGAGGTTACAACCCATCATTGTGGAGAAATCAAGGTGGCAGGGACTTGAGGCAGTTTGTCCCACCGCACCTGCAATCAAGAGCAGAGATCAGCCAATGAATAGCTGCATGCCAGTGGCCAACTTGCTTTCTTCATCCTTCTACAATCCATAGCTGAAAGTTGTGAGTTCCCACGAGTGGAAATAGCACAGAAAAACACCAAGGCCATGCGTGAATTTGGGAATCTACCACATATATAGTGTGGGATTTAATTAGCAAAATATAAGAATTCCTATAAGAGGAATTGCAATAGTAAAGCATTAAAGGAGACAGTGCATAGGTCAAAGCATTTGACAGCTGCCAACTGTATGAATTTCCTTGGTTCTGTAGATATCAAAATCCATGGATAGCTGGGTATCACCTGTATTTCACCAACAGTTTTTGGTTTTGTTTTACATTTTATTTATGCGTGTGTGTGCATGTGCATGTTCCTGTGTGTTTGTACATGTGTATGTTCCTGTGTGTGCATGCTCATGTTCCTGTGTGTTTGTGTGTATGCGGGTTCCTCTGTGTGTGTGTGCATGTGCATATTTCTGTGTATTTGTGTATGTGTGCATGCTCCTTTGTATTTGTGTGTGTGCACGTTCCTGTGTGTGTGCATGTGCATGTTCCTGTGTGTGCATGCATGCCTGTGTACATGTGCCCACATGCATATGTGGGTATGACAGCAAGCATAAGGGAAGTCAGAGGACAACTTGTGTGGGTTCAGTCTCTTCACTAAATGGGTTCTGGGTTAGAACTCAGGTCATCAAGCTTGGTGACAAGTACCCTTATCTAATGAGACATTTTGATGGCCCCTTTGCAATCAATTTTTTTGAAACTTCACAAAAAATTGTCATTTGGATGCCTACTGTGCAGTCTTCTGTAATTTCTGAAAATTATTTTAAAGTAACCTTTTGGTCTTAATAGATTTTCTCAGCTGGCATCTCATAGGTCCCCACAGTACTCTAGGGCAGATAGTGAATCCCAGTATTAGTTCAGGCTAGAAACAAGGAAATAATCCATCAAAACCCCTATAATAAGTGCTATCTCTGGCTTTTGTACCTAGTAACTGCCTGTATCCTAACTTTCGGATCCTTTAAGTTGGCTAGGGTGGCACTGAACTTACTGGGTAGCACAGACAGGCCCTAGAACTTGTCATTTTCCCCCTTAGCCTCCTGAGGAGTTGGGATTATAGGTCTGTGCTACCAAGCCTGTCTCATCAGTGTGGTTTGTGCTTTCACAGTCCTTCTGAGACTCAAAAGATAGCAGAGGGGGCTGGAGAGATGGCTCAGCAGTTAGGAGTATTCACTGCTCTTGTGGAAGACCCTAGTTCAGTTGCCTCATGTCAGGAGGCTTGTGTGTTAGCTCCAACTCCAGGGGATCCCATGCCCTCCTACCTCTGAGAACATCTACATGTACATGCACATGCCTACACACAGGCACACACACATACATGTCATTAAAAATAAAATCAGTCCTTTAAAAAACATAGCCAAGAGGTCCACATTATGTGCTAGCCTGCCTACATTGAAGTCCAAAAGGTAAAGAGAAAAAATTCCGTGTCAATAGGAAACAATGAAAATTATCCTCTATCTCTTTCTAAGTTGGCATTTATTAGATTTCTGTGACATTGCATCGATGTTTGGGTAAAATATTGTTAAATATCAGTAATT
Source organism: Ondatra zibethicus (assembly GCA_004026605.1). Classification (NCBI taxonomy): domain Eukaryota; kingdom Metazoa; phylum Chordata; class Mammalia; order Rodentia; family Cricetidae; genus Ondatra; species Ondatra zibethicus. Next base: position 20,555 of record PVIU01009737.1, read on the forward strand.
CAATGCGATTTAGCAAAAAATTAAACACGAATGCACTGAATTCCCACATAAGATGAATATATGTTGTCTGTTTTTTAAATCATATAGTTTGGCAATCGCACTATGGTAATACCTCCTCTGCCACGGAACAGAGGGATTAAGAAGAAAGCTTTGCTGTTCGATAAGTTTTGGTCTGAACCTTTGTTAGTCCCATTTTTTTCCTTAGATGCTCAGACATCCTATAAGGAAGTATTAGGATCTTTTTAATGCCCATCACTTTACTAAGTACACTCTGTAAGATGCCATGAACTTGATTGACTTTTTGAAGGTTAAAGTGAAGAAGAGGCAGAGTAGCAATTCTAGCCCAGCTGCCCTTGACTGATGAGCACAGGCTTTTGCCATTCTCTTTTGGCCACCTTCTTGCGGGGTGATTCCTTTAGGTCTCAGACCATTCGGTCTTGAAGTTTTGAATAAGGTCTATGTGAGCTTATAGACAACCAGTTATCCATATTTTTCTCAAATGACTGGAGATAGCAGTATTCTATATGAATATGGAATTTCATATAGGAAATAAGTTGTGGGTTGAAGCCATGAAATTGAATTTTCAGTGTCTAACACATAAAAATATCCAATAATTATTTTTGAGTGGGTAAACTGTTAGAGTAATTTACTATACAATGTGAGTCACCAAGAAATAAAATTAAGAAGATATTCTTATATTTTTCTTCATGCATCCATTTATAACTATATCTTGTGCTTTTTCTAAATACATGCCAAAGTATTTAGGACAACACTGTATATACTGTTTCACAATCTTTTAATAATAACTCTTATTAATTTTGGTGGGCAAATGTTTTCAGGATATTAAACTCAGCTAATAAATAAATCTTTCTGTTTTCACAAAGTTCATTTTAGAATACATACAGAACCACTTTCTTTCAGTTGTGGAAAATCTAATCTTGTCAATTGATAGTAAGTCCAGATACCAAGGGTTTGCTAAATCAGGTCAGCATGCACTAAATCAATTTAGACTGGAATTTAAATCCCCAGGGGTGGAGGATTGTAGTGTAGCTTTGAATCATAGGTGGATAGGGTTGGTAAGAATGATTGGTCTGTAAACAGCTATGCCTGTGAGGACAAGCAGCTACCCTTAAATGAGGGAGGTGAAAAATCTACCCAGTGACCACCTTTTTCCACCTAATAAAACAGTATTTCAGAGAAGACAACGCCCACTTGAGGGTCTGAATATGGGGATTATGCTTCCAACCATTTTTATGGGACTGATACCTAGATGAGAAATATGTTTTCTTTGGTAGGAAACAAAGATCTTATAGGGATATTATATTTGACAATGTGTTATTACTTTGATGTGGCCCATGCTGTCTCACATATACCTTTTACCCTGTAATATTCCCCTTGTCTGAGTACCTGAGCTACCACAGTCTCACAAGAATTCTATATATCATCTCAAAGTGAGTGTGGTAATTTAAATGAGGATGTTCTTATAGGAACAGATGTTTGAATACTTGGTCCCCAGTTAGCGTCACAGTTTGGATATGTTTAGAAAGTGTGTCCTTGCTGGAGGAAGTGCCACTGGGGGTGGGCTTGGAGATTTCAAAGCCACACACACCATTCCCATTTTGCTTTTTCTGTTTCCTGTTTTGGGCTTGTGATGTGAGCTCTTAGCCATTCTATTCACCATGCCTGCCTATTGCTGTACTTCCACACCATGATGGAGATGGACTCTTATCACTCTGGAACCATAAGCCCAAATAAACCCTTTCTTCTATAATTACAGTGGTCGTACTGTTTTATCACATAAGTAAAAGGTAGCTAATACAGTATGTAAAGCAAGGTAAAGTTGGCTTCATTTTATATCTTGGTCCTAGAGTATGAGGCAACTTCATTAAATTTTCCTAGTACCTCAGAACTAGGGAAATTCAACTCAGCTTTCCTGCATTCTCAGTAGGGCACAAAATTTTGGTGAGCGAGAATGCCTATAGCCCCGTGGTCATGATGGGGGTCCCAAATGTTTGAGGGTTAGATGAGAACTCAAAAATCCTACTTCAAAACTCATGTTTACCATATTTTTGCAAATATCATCATCATTTATTGGAGAAAAATAAGGAACATTTATCAGAGCTGGAAATGAAATAAACATTTCAGACAAAAGAACACAAGAGGGAAGGTGGAAAGGATAATTAACTGAAGTCGCTAAAAAGCACATTCTAGAAGTCTACTCAGTAAAGAGAATATTTCTAAGATTCTTAGTGGTTTTCAGAACTCTCTCACATGTGACACAAGCAGACACTTCCTATAAAAATGTACATTGTGCACAAGACAGACATGTGTCACTTAGAAAGTGCATCTTTCTGTATTTCCCCTCTCCTCTAAAAATAATTCGGTTTCAAAATTACTTATCACTTCTTACATTTATAGTAATAACACTTGTGTTTGTATGCACATACTGTTTGTTTTTAAAAGGTCCAGTACCCTATTAAAATCGTGTGTGTGTGTGTGTGTGTGTGTGTGTGTGAGAAGGGGGGTATGTATGTGAATGACTCAGAGGGCAACTCTGTATAGGTTCTTACCTTCATGTGAGATCCAGTGGTCAGATTCAGGATGTCAGGCTTCACAGATAACACTTTTACTCACCAAAACGTCATTCCAGCACATAGTCGATGCCACTCTTGATTCTTAAGCGCCTGTATGCACTAAAAATATTAACTATTTTTGAACTGAAAAGATAGCTCATCAGGTAAAGGAACTTGCTGGTAAGTCTGATGACCTGAATTCCATTCCTAGAACCCACACTGTGCAAAGAGAGAACTGATTCTTGCAAGTTGTACTCTGACCTCCAAATATGCACCATGGCATTTCAATGCCCCCCTGACACCTGCACATGCACAGACAGACAGACAAACACACATAATTTTAAAATAGGAAAAGAATATTAGCTATTCTGAAACCCCCCTGTAGCCACTTTTACTTTTTTTATTTTTTTGTTTTGTTTTGTTTTTCGAGACAGGGTTTCTCTGTGGCTTTGGAGCCTGTCCTGGAACTAGCTCTGTAGACCAAACTCACAGAGATCCGCCTGCCTCTGCCTCCTGAGTGCTGGGATTAAGGGCGTGCGCCACTACCGCCCGGCCTGTTGATTTTTTTTTAGCCACTTTTATAATGTATTTTTCTTTTATGTTTTTGTTGCTTTTTATTTCATTTTTGGTGATTTTATCACAATGATATATTAATATTTTGTTTATATACAAAATTCAACATAAAATATGGAGAAAGTACAATGGTATCCACCACTCTCCTGATTGTATATACCTGAAGGTGAACTGGTAACATGACCAGAAGTCTATAAAACTCAAAACCAGGGAAATTCAAGGATTTGTGCAAAGAGCAGGGCATTTATTGTCAATCTAGTAAATGTTATATATGGTATGAATATAGTAAATTTTATTGTATGAATATGTAATTTATCTAAGCCTATCACAGTTTGTGTTCTATAAAAGGATATAAAATAGAAAGCTGTCTTTGTAATTCTTCTATTTCTGTTCTTTAGTCCTAGTAGCATGCATTCTTATTCTCCATTGACATTCTTGTCATCATCTTCTTCATCATCATTATCTTCATTTTGTATTCTGGGCAGCGTGGACAGCAAATGTAAAAGAACTAGTCCTTGAATTCTGTAAACATATCTAACAGATTAAGATGGTGAGAACATAAGTTAGAATCCTCTTACTTACATTAGGTCCTTGCTTAGAAAAATTACTCACTTATAAATCTGAGATTGATAATTGAAACTTAGAATTATGGTATCTTTCTTTTTTCAGGGTTTTACATTTATTTCAATGGTTCAGCAAATATATACACTCATATCTACATCTACATACATGTCATATATACGTACATGGAGAGTGACACAAAGAAAACAGTAAAATACTAAAATTGGGAAACTAGGTATTTCAATAATCACAGGAAGCTAACCTATACTGTCTACAAGTAGAAACACTAGCAATAATGATAAATTCAGGACAACGGAATTTTGGGAAGGATAAGCTTAAGAGGGAAGCCCTAACAAAAGCTTATAATACAGGCAATATTTCCACTTGAGTATGAATGTTGGATTTTCCTTTCTAGTTATTAATGATATAGTCCACACACTTTGTCTGAGTATATTTTCCCAAACTGGGAAAAGGTAAAAACAATGGAATGAAGTATATAAAAATATTTTCCGAGGAAAATCACTACACACACACACGTGTGTGTGTGTGTGTGTGTAAGTGTAAATAAGCTTGTAAGATGTAAGGGGGCTTTTGCTAAGTAAGTCACACTCCTGAGGTCAGGCAATAGAAATGTACTCACAGTGAGCTAATCATCTTAATTATCCATGAGGTAGTACTGACATAATCACCAATTCTCAACACTCGATAGTTTGACATAAGGTACTATGTTTTTCTAAACAATTTCTATATATTATACAACATGCCACAGTATTTCCACACATGTTCTGTATATGCATCTTAAGTTTTATCGCGCAAACCTGAAATCTTTTTATTCAGATGTTATAAATAATTTATGTTGCTCATGAGCCAGTTCTGCTCATTCTGAACAGCCTTTCGGACTCCCTCATTAGGCTGTCAGTGTGTTTGCTGAGCCCTCTGTGGCTGGTTCTGTGCTGTCAGGCTACCTGAGTGTCTCCACCTCGTCATCTGAGTCAGTGTCAGCATCTGAAGCCTCACCAGCATCTTCCTTCCTTTGGCACTTTCCCCTATTGTTAGAACCCTGATTTTCAGTAATTGCTGAAGTTTCCAGTTTTTTACTAAAGGGACTAATGATAACTTTTTCCTTTCCACATTTTGCACAAACTCCAAGTTCACAGGCACATGTGAAAGAGTTCTGTGAAAGAGTCCTTCACTGTCTTTTGTGAACATTTAACTCACTTCCTAGGCTTTGATAGTGGTTTGTATTTGCTGCATTTTTTAAAAAAAATACCAATCCAAATTCCCATTCCCTCCCCTCCTCCCATTCCCTCCACATACCCTCCTACCCCACCCCCTCTAATCCTAAGAGAGGGTAAGGCACTTTGCTTTGTGCATTTTACACGCCATTCAAGAACTTCTTTGTAGCATTGACATACTCTATCATGAAGTCTTGTATTGATTTTCTTGGTCTGAACACTCTTATCAAGTTTGTCATTTTTGAAGGTGAATGTATTTTGGTGCTTCTGAGGCCTGAACTAGAACCACATTGCCATGCTGGGAACTCATTACCAAATCTCCTGACGTCAGTGCAGCCTTTATGTTACAGGGAAGAGGAACTAACTTTGATAGCTATGAGCAATCTATGCAACATGTCTGACATGGGCTAAGGTTTCTAAGAATGTTATTATTACCTCAGCCAATGGTAATAATAAAGCTCATTTCCTTCCATTACAGAGATAACTTTTACATAAAATAATGTGCTGTTCAACAATACTCAACAGAATACGCAGGTATAGGAGAGGGGAAAATTTGACAGCTTTGGGGTGAATAGAAAAGGCAGAAAGTTGGAGTGAATGGTGGGGTCCTTTCCAGGGCACTGGCAGACAAAGTGCTCCACATCAGTGTCTTGGTACAATGTAATGTATTTCAAAGGTGACAGGAACAATTCTCCCACTTCACATGTCCTTTGAGTGTTGTTTTGCTTTCATTTCACCAAGAAAAAAATATTTCCCTTTTCCTGGAGTTGGGATTGGTCTACCGTTTGTCTGAGAGCGACAAAATTAAACAGAAGTAATGTAGCACTCCAAGTTTGGACTTACCTCTTGGAATGTTCATTGTTTGGAACCTAGCTAGGCTGTTGTGCAGGGGCCCGCGTGGGGGAAAGGAATGTCCCCTGATGTCAGCTTCAGCTAAGTTTATAGCCAGCAGTCTAGAGCACCTTCTGCTTATTTTTAAAAAGTGGTATTTTAACCCTCCCACAACCCCAACTGATATCACCTAAAGCAAAAACAAAACAAACTACCCAGGTGCTAACACTATCATGACAGGAGGTATAACAAACTGTTAATGTTTTTCAGCCTCCATGACTAGAATGGTTTATTATGCAACAAAAGATAACCAAATATCACCTCTTCTTGCATTGGTAGACAATGGGAAAGCCTGTTACAAAAGCTCTCCTCTGATGAGACCTGAACACTTGCTCATCTCATGAAAGAGCGTATCCAATTCAAGGACCACCCAGAAACAGCAGATGCCAGTTGGCCATTTTATTTCAAAATTCTGAAAACAAGGTGGGGTGTTACCTGGAGATGCTATTGCATAGGTAAATGACTTTGGAGCCTGCTCTCTGCAGATGATGTCTTTGAGCTTCTTTTGAAATATGGAAAGAATGGTTCCTTGTATATGAAATAGAAACCAAGAATTAAATGGTCTATTTCTCCAGGAGTATTTCACATCCTGTATTGACTGCTTTCATTTCAGATGGAAAACTTAATCGACATCTAAGGCAGTGGTTCTCAACCTTCCTAATGCTGCGATCCTTTAAAACAGTTCCTCATGTTGTGGTGACCCTCCACCATAAAATTATTTTCATTGCTCTTTTATAACTGTAATCTTGCTACTGCTGTGAATCATAATGTAAATATTTTTGGAGATAGAGGTTTGCTGAAGGGGTCATGGCCCACAGCTGAGAACCACTGATTTGAGGGCTGGTGTAGTGTTTCAGAATTGCCAACAGATTCTCACTACCAAATCCGGTGGAAAAACCTTGTACATTAGCTGCTTTCAAAATTTAATTTGTTACAAAACAGAAAGAAAGAGAGGGAAGAAAAGAAGTCCTAGAGTAAGAAAAATATAGCATACCTTTTGAATAGGGGAGAAGGCCTTGGAGTATTGTCTGTTTGGACACCTTGATTACATCTCTGGAATGGAATGTACAATTGTTCCAGACAGTCACAATAGCATCCGTTAACATTCAGCAAATCTGGTGCCTGTTACAAAAGCCTTAGCATCAGGGTCAGTACAAGCAGAACTGACAAGCAATTCAAGTCAGGTACGGTTTTAGACATTTATCTACAAGCCGAGCTTAAATCCTTTGAGGAGGGTCTATACTTGGAGATTAAAAAAATTCCGAAGGGAAGGAGTAAAGCAGCATATAGTAAAGAAATATGTGGGGGAGGGCCTTGGACTTCCCACAGGGCAGGGTACCCTGTCCTCTCTTAAGGATGGAAGGGGAGGGAGGAGGGTTAGTGGGGGAGCGGGAGGGGAATGGGAGAAGGGGAGGAAGTGTCAATTTTTGAAGAAAAATTGAGGGAAAAAATAAAAATAAAAAATAAAAAAGAAATATGTGCACATAGTTATTGTAAACAGAAGCAGCAATATAAACAATGCATATATTCATGTATGCATATGTAATACATAGTTATTGCACATTGCTACCTTAGAACCAACTCTCTTTTAGAATAGTCTCAATCCCAGAGGCTTGTTGAGTTACCTAAATGTATCAATTATGTAAAAGAGTGGTTACAATGGGCTACTTTTTCAAAGCCTGTCTTTCTTAAAAATTTGTTTTTTACCCTGATTTATTTATTGTATGTGTGCTGTGATACATGTGATACATGTGTAGGCATGAGCAGGTCACAGTGGATATGTGCAAGTAGCAGACGACATTTAGGAGCCGGTTCTCTCTTTCCACTGTGTAGGTGCCAGGAATTGAACTCAGGTCATCAGACTTGTCAGCATGCACTTTTGTCAACCATTGGCTCAAAACCTGTGTCTTATAAAATTGATTTCTTGAACATAACAGAGATTTTTACTTCTTTTCTGAGGAAGAATTCATGTATCCCTTCAACATTTCTGAAACGTTTCAAATGCTTTGTCCTGCATCGTGTATTACTTAGGAACTGGGGTCGGGACAGGATTCCTGACTCTTGCTCTCTTGAATCTCACCTGAAGACCATCATTACATATTATGCTTCTGCTTTGTCTTATCATCCTGAGGTTCAAAGAACACTAGACTCATCCAAGGAATACATAAGCATCATTCTAATCTAGAAAGTCTGAACGTGTTAGATAAAGCACTATGAAATCTTCTAGCTAACTCCTATTATATATAAATTGCATTGTATCATAATCATAATATCAATATATATTGAGTTTTTATTTTTCTCTTACATTTCTGAATGTTCTGCATGATATAGCTAATGCTGTCGGATTAAGGGAGAGAGGAGAGAGAGGGGGTGTGTTAGCTAGGTTTTTGTTAACCCTACACAGGCTAGTCATCTGAGAAGAGGGAACCTCAATTGAGTAAATACCTCTACCATCTTGGCTTGTAGCCAGGCCTATGAGGCATTCTCTTGATTGATAACTGATGTGGAAGAGCCAAGCCCAGTGTGATGGTGTCATGCCTGGGCAGGTGGTCTTGGGGTCTAGAAGAAAGGAGGCTGATCAAGCCCGTAAGCAGCATTCCTCCATGGTCTCTGCTTAGTTTCTGCTTTCGGGTTCCTGCCTTGAGTTCTTGCTCTGTTAATGGTGGATTATAATCTGTGAGGTGAAATAAACCCTTTCTTCCCCAGTTGCTTTTGGTCATGGTGTCTTATTGCATCCACAGAAGCCTGACTAGAACAGTGGGTGGGCATGAACAAGCGCGAAATGTCCAGACAGAGTGTTGCAGGCACTATCTGCATTGCCTTCCCTTGGAAACCTAGATCACAATCGCCTTGAACAGAGGAAATTAAGTTTTAGATATGCTAAGTAAAAGTGACAAGATGATGCACCTTGGGGAAATAAGTGTCAGAAGAGAAATTTTAACCCATGCCTACCTAATTTCCAAACTCTATCCTGTCTCTCTGCCCCACCACATGGAACATTTCAATGGTAAGCCTTCGAAACACACAGACTGTAAGAGGAGTTGCCTGGTCATGTACATCAATGTCCATTAGGACATTGTAGTTGAAGAGCAGGGGCTGGTGATTAGAAGAAAAAGATACTGGTGGAGATATGATTTATTCTGGCTATTTTTTGCACTTGCATGGTATACAGCAACTATTCGTTGGATAAATGAAAAAGAAAGAACTGTATCAAATTCTAGTTATCAAATAAGCAAATAAAACTGAATATTTTCCTCTTCTTTTTCATATTATTTAAAACAGAATTAAGCTGGGTTGGCTACATACCTATAATCCCAGCACTCAGAAGCAAAGGAAAAAGGATCTCAAGTTCAAGGCCAGCTTGAACTACATGATGACTTCCACATGAGCCAGGGCTACATTAGCAAGATTTTATCTCAAAACAACCAAATCACCCACACCAGAATAATTCTGGTGTAATTATTGGCATAATTCTGTGCATAGTGTTTCATAAAAATGCTTGTTTTGTAAATAAAGAAAAGTTACATTCTTTCACCTTGGAGCAATGCATTTTAGTACCCGTGATAGATAGCTACTGGGGTCAGGGAGTGAAACTGGCAGTATCATTCGTATTGCCTATGACACAGTAGACTGAATAAGAATTATGCTCATTTCCCTTGACTTCCATTTCCCATTAAAGGTATATATTTTTATTTTATTATGACACAGTTATTTATTCTCAAGCACATGTGTGCATGCATATGCGCGCGCGTGTGTGTGTGTGTGTGAGTGTGTGTGTGTGTGTATGTGTGTGTGTTTGTTCTTTGGTGATACTTATCCTCTCCCGCATTGGTCTCCTTTCTGTTTCCTTGTAGATCATCAGAGAGAAATAGAAATAGTTTTCTCTTATAACAAAACCCCAAATTGAACAATGTAAAGAGTGAGAAATCTTGGAACACTTGGTCCTAAATGGGTTGTCTCCATCAAATCTTTCCCTCTGGGCTCAGGGAACCCTGAATAAGAAGGGGCAGAAAGGTTGTAAGGGCCATAAGGGATGGAGGACACCAAGGAAACAGGGCCTTCTAGACACAACAGGGTTGATGCCCATATGAACTCAACAGAGACTGTAGCAGCATGCACAGGGCCTGCACAGGTCTATGTTAGATGGGATCCCAGTGCTGATAGAAGTGGACACAAGCTCCCATCCATAACCCAGAAGCTATTTTCAGTTGATAACCACTCGTAAATGAAAAATTAATTCTCACCAATGTAGTCTCACTGGGGACACAAACCACACTTATAGGGCAGGTCCCATACCCAGAAGAAGATGGTCAACACTAAATGAACTTGATGGCATTTTGGAGGTTTCTTTTGTTTTGTTTCATATTGTTTTGTTTGGGCATTTCCCCCTATTTGTCTTTTGCTAGTATATTATGGTTTCTGATTTTGTGCTTTTTATTTATTTATTTTCTTATCTATTTATTTATTTAATTATTTTTTGTTGTTGTGTGTATTTCTAGTGCTTTTTCCTTTCCCTGTTTGTTTATTTTGCTTTATTCTAATACTTTCCTTTTTTATTTGCCTGTTTTCTTTCTTTTTTTATTTTTTAATTTTCGAGACAAGATTTCTCTTTATAGCCCTAGTTGTCCTGGAACTCGCTCTGTAGACCAGGCTGGCCTCGAACTCACAGAGATCTGCCTGCCTCTGCCTCCCAAGTGCAGGGATTAAAGGTGTGTGCCACCACCACCCAGCTGTCTGTTTGTTTTCTAAGGAGAGAGATAAAGAAGGCATACAGTTGGAAAGATGGGGATATGGGCGAGAGCTAGGAAAAGATGTGGGAGGGGAAATTTTGCATTAGGTTGAATAAAAATTATTATTGCTCAAAATGTTCTATTTTTTAAGTATTCCGTGCAGTCCATCTTAGTACAGCATTGGCTAGCACAGGCTTAATACAGTAGCATGTAGGCTTGAGGTTTGATTTCATATCAAGCCAGTTGAGTATTCTGTACCTGAAGCTTCTCATCTTTTCAAATGGGGATAAGAATATTGTCTACATCATTATATGTAGTTAGGGACTAAATTTTATAATGTGAGGAAATATTAGATACATAGCAAATACTTAATGTTAGCTACATTTGTTGTTGTTGTTGTTGTGATTCTGGACCATCTGAGAGGAAATAATGGGGAAAGTAATGTTTTCTAGCTACAAAATGTTTTATGAAGCAACAATATTAAAAACAAGATAAGATTGGCAGAAAATCTGATATACGGTGTTGTGGAACAGAATAACAACTCAGTCCCAAGAAGGTTTTAGAAGGTGATAAATTTGACATTTCTTATCAGCAAGTAGCATGGATTATTCAGGAAATGATGATGATTCACTTGGTACACTTCTTCATTTAAAAACACAAATTTTAACCCCTTTTTTCACTGTAGAAAAAATGGAGTAAGAAAAGAAAAGGTTACCATGATCCTGGTGTGAAAAAGCATGTCTAGCTAACAATTAAATGATAAGTTATAAATCCCCTAGAAATGTCACCAAATTTTTATGCATTTTAGGTCTGCTTAACTCAAAATTTTTACTTTCCAATGAAACATCACATTATAGACAAAAACTAGAATGCTAACTAATGCCTTGTGCTTTTGGAGCTGTGGTGTCTGCACATACGGTTGAAAGGACCTTAATCTAGAGAGCAATATGGAAGTGCTTAGTCATATAAAAAATCCACATGCTCAATGAATCAGCAAAAACTCCAGGCCGTTTATCTCGCAGATACTTTCATATCACTAAATAGGGGAATATGTATGAGCGTATATATAGGTGGTGCAACATTAAAGGCAACTTGGGTGTCTATTTAAGGAGTGGTTAAAAATATTTGTCTATATTGTTGAGAGACATTAGAAGGGCTGCTTCCCATTTTGATAACTCATTTTTCCTTATCCATAAGTCAGCTCTGTCTTCGGCCTTCACTGAACTCACAGCTCCTGTTCCCTTAACCACCAAAAGAAAGGTTGATCATCACGGTGTCTCTACTTTCTCTTTTACATCCTCGGATGCATGAGTTCAGTGATCTTTCCTATAACATTTTGTGTCTCCACTCCATTGCAGTTAGGGTAATGGCTTTGAAGAGCAGTTCAAACATTGGAGTACTGATGACTGTGTCTGAAAAAAATTGTTGCTGCTGTTTCTTCAAAGTCCTAAAGATAGTCATGATAGAACTCACTTATTCAAAATTCCCTGAGTGGAGAGATCATAAGTATATAGTTTATCTATCAAAACCAGAATGAAACATGGCATTTTCACTGGAATTTTACTTGAAAAAAAAAAAGGTTAGAGCAAACTAAATGTGAAACCCAGCTTATGATGGTACTTTTCCTTCTTTTAAATATTGACCATTTCACAGCATTATTTTAAATCATAGATTATAAAGACAATACGTAGTAGTTAACATGTGAAAATGTTCATGGCAAGTATAAACAATTGAATGACTTTAGGAGTATCTAAAGTAATGAGAAAGTATAGTTTTTACAACCAAACAGCATCATACAATGCCTACATCTGCGCATTAAATTCTCTTGTACAAACTTGCTTTTCTAGCCTCCTTTCTGCAGCAACTGGCTGAGTCATAGTGTTTTTAGAGAGCCATTGTTGTGCCAAACTCTGTCTGCTAAAAAAGAGAAAGAAAAACTGACATAAGAAAATAAATAATTCTCTTTGAAGAACCTAAAGCAGGCAGAGCGTTTGGAACTGTTTGTTTTCTGCACCTGTACCGGGTCAATCCTTACATAAGTCTTATACAATTCAGTGGCTTTGCTTAGAGGCCAAGTGAGGCCGAGGCCAACATCAGAATCAATAATATCTACCAAACCATTTATTTACATCTCTTTTTCCCTTGGTCCTGGAAGTAGGAGAATAACTACTTAACGCTTTTCAGGATGGGTGTACAGCTTTCAGAAAAAGCATCTGTAGCATCTGGCAAAGTTCAAGTATGTTCTTAGCAATGAGTATTCCAGGAATGAGAAGGCCCCTGTGATCTGCTGACAGAGCAACACTGTTCTTTTGAGGAGATGGGAAGGTGAGAAATTGGTAAGGATTTTGTTTAAATGTGGTAGTGATTTGGAGTTATAATTGTTTTGTCATAATGGTGTTAATAAAGGGATTTTATATCAGTTTTATGTGCTCTTCATCAAATTATAGCTATACTGCAGGGCGGGTGACTCCAAAACCTAAGGTTGTTTTCTTAATTATCCCCATGCTGCTTTATAATGTAGCTGGGCTTACTATTGCCTTTCACTACTGACCACTCTTGAGGTGTATTTACTGTTATTGTGGCTCTCTATGCTTTTGCTCCATGTTATCTAAAGGCTGAACTTTCTAACAGGACACTGTACAGCCATACTCCTCACTTCCCTCAGGCTTTTTCCCACTTAATTCCAGTTTATGGACTTTAAATTGGTACAGCCTTTCTGGGTAGCAGGTGGGGAATTAAATTAAACATGTGTATACCATTTGAGGTAGCAATTCCATGTCTTGAAATGTACCCTAAGGAAAGCATTAAGGATGTGCACAAGAGTATGGAAACAATAAAATTCATCAACCTAAATGCCCAATTTTGGGTTTTTACCACCAATGTAAATTTATTGAAGACTAGTGGGAACCCAAGGAATATCTGTCAGTGAATAGGAATTACAAAGGTATGGAGAAACGTTCTAGGGACACATAAACACACACACTCAAGCACCATGTACACACATATCAAACTGGGCACCACAGTTTGTTCATGAAAGTTTAGCAAAGATCCATATACATTTCAGGGGCACAAAGGAGATGAACTCATAAATAAGCTAGATCTATTCCATATGCATGACAAACGAACCTTAACAATAGAAAACGACCAAATGGCTTCGTCTTGTTTATTATAGGAAACATGTATTAGTTCTAAAGTAAATTATGGAAGATTTATGGTTTTTACTTTTTTGTATCTTTATGGATCAATGCTATGTGTGAACTAAAGCAAAATTAAGCAACAAATCTCTGTAGAGAAATGCCATAGAGTCTCATTATAAGTATATAAATCCCTATAATTTTCAAAATATATGGAGCTTGCTCAGTATGTTTTAAGTCAAGTAAAAATATAATTAAATTGTAAAAGCACAAACACACCTTTTGATATTATAAAAATTACCCTAACAATTAATATTACTTTTAAAATGTAATTAAGATTGTAGATATGATGCTTTAGAGGTATAATACATCTTTCCAATGGTAGACAAAACATAGACTTAATCTCACAAGAGACTACACAATTAAACAGTGTTGAGACTGTGAAAGACTTTTGCATCAGGATATGGCCACAAGACTAGGGAGGTCAGTAGGTAGAATGTGGTGTTTTGAATAAGATATCTCCCTGTAGTTCAGGCATTTGAGTACTTGGCTCCCAGTTGGTAGGACTGTTTGGGAAGGCTTAAGGGGTGTGGCTTTGATAGATGAAGTATGTCACTTGGGGTGGGCTTTGAGGTTTCAAAAGCCTCTTACCATTCCCCCCACCGCCTTTACTCTCCTTATTTTCTGTTTATGGATCAAAATATGAGTTCTCAACTGTTCCTGCTGCCACACTTCCCTACCTTAATTGTGATGGCCTCTTAACCCTCTGGAACTGTGAACCCCAAATAAATCCTCCCTCTAGAAGTTGCCTCGCTCATGGTGTTTTCTCACAGCAATAGGAAAATAACTAAAACAGAAGTAATGGTTTCTTCAGCCCAACTACTGACCTTTTAAAAATGAGTTTCTTGCTTTGTAAAAGAACAAAGCAAAAATGATCCTTGGTTAATGTGAAAAGATAAAATACGAACCCTCGGTTCTTATGTGCTTGGGAAAGGACCTCTGACGTGAGGCAGATAAAAAGTTCTTATTCAAATCCTACTCAAAGAAGATATTGAACAACAACCAAAGAAGAGGGTATGTAAATTGTACAAATCATACCCCCAAGATTGAGGTAATCCCACAAACCAACCACCATGTTTAGGTGAAAGGGCTTTAAAAAAAATAAAAATTAATTATGACTGAACCATAATGAATGCCAATAAATATTTGTTCAGCTTAATTTTTGTTTTTGTTTGACACAGGTTTTACTATCTAGCCCTGCTTAACCTTCAGCTCATACAGATCTGCCTGTCTCTGGTTCCTTATTCAATTTATTTGTATCAAACTGCTTCTTCAGCAAGGTTTGTGGATTCTTGTCTGCTATATCTACTGTCAAAATGAAGTTCAGGAAAACTATAGGCCAGAAAACCTAGTTTGATTAGGGGCAAGGGAGGGGATTAGACAGAGTGGGTAGAAAGGCCTGAGGAGGGTGCTGGGGTGGGGGAGGAATATGAGCAAGGTACAATAATATGCATGCATGAAAATGTCATAAGGAAATCTATTATTTTCTACACCAACTTAAAAATTTATCAAAATAAAAAGGAAGAAAGAAACAAAGCAAATAAGCAAGAATGAAGTGATTGAGCTATGGCAATGGCTTGGCCAGTAAAGTGTTGCTTTGCAAGTATGGGGGACCTGCTATTAAACCCCAGAACCCTTGCTTTAAAGAAAGCCAGACGGGTTGGGTGTGCTTCTGGTCATAGTCCTGGGGAGGCTGAGGAGGCAGAGACAAGTAGATCTCTGGGGCTTGATGGTTAGCCAGGCTAGCCTACTTGGGGAGCTCTAGGTTGGTAAAAGATCTTGCCAACCCTCCCCTCCAAATAAAAGGGGACATCACATGAAGACATCACATTCAATGTTGTCCTATGGCATCCAAACTCAAGTGTACACATGTGCATATATACCTGCATCTACATATGCATCTACACACACTTGAACACACACACAGGCACACACACATACACACACACAAGAAATGGCATCTTTGCCAAGATCAATCAAGTAGTTAAAAAGCCAGGAGCCACACCAAAGCATAAAGCTCAGCTAGCTAATCCAGAAGGCCACTACTTTACTTCTGAGAAAGTCTTCAGCAATGATACAGTAATCTACTCCTTTTTTTGATTTATGAAATCTTGAAACTTTTGTGTTTATTTTGTTATATTGTTTGGGGCATTGTTTCATAGATGTACTCAGAATAAAACATCATAAAAACTGAAAGTTACCTTATCTGCCTTTTTGTGGTTTAAGAAAAAGTCTTACTATAGAAAATGACCATGCAGATAATGGTCACTGACTGTTTGAAACAGAAAGAAGCACTCTTCAATAACGGGCCAAAATTGGAAGAATATCAAGCTATATGTCCACCTTTTGTCTGAAATACATGCCAATAATTTCATTTTCTTTATTTTTCTATAGTTTTATTGTATGATATGATCAGAAAACTACAGAGTGAATCAGATTTTTTACCTTGACTCTGTATGGTCTGGTTATTACATTAATTTTGACCAAGATGCTAAATCTTGACAAAATACCTGTTTTTAAAGAATTCTTGATCATTTTTCTACCATTATAACTGATACAGTTATTGAAGCTACAATCTTAAATAATGATGAACAATTACCTAATTTAAGCTAAGATACCCTAAATAAAAAATATCCTGTGCAAATGTTTTAACAGAGTGTTCATTTTTATTATTAAGAGAAATGTCTGTGGTTATTAATTTCAAATGTTTGAAGAATACACTAGGGTGGAGTAATTGCTAGTCTATTGGGAGATTAGACAAAGCGCATTCAAAGCTCACGAGGCCACAGGACACAGTGGGAAATTCTCTTAGAACAAGTCCATGCTCAGCATCCCTGATCTGTAATTCACAATACCGGTGATCTAGTTTTAGGAGATTAAACTGCAGGTCAGGAAGAAACTATTCATTACTTCCTTGAATATTTGTTTTCATGGTTAAAGGGGGTGATACAAAATTCCTATGATACAGGGTGACTTTGATATTCACTTCTTTCAAGATGAACTTCCCAGATTTTCAAATACCAAGCTGTCACCAAGCCTCAGTCACCACTTTAGGATCAAGCTCCTTACACGGCCCTACATACAGGTCTCCTGGCACAAAAAGAATGATATTTCCTCTCTTTTGCCTTTCTCATCACCTGACAGAATTATTAATTAGGATCCATGGGCCTACAAATAGTAAGTGAACTAAAGTGATCTTAACTCAAGCCCTAGAATGTAATCCTCTAAAGCCTGGGGGGGGTGCTCAGTAGCCTCTGGAGAAAGTGAGAGACTGGAGAAATGACTTACTGTTGTTGTTGTTATTACTATTACTGCTACTACTATTGCATGTATTGATTTATTCTCCTCTTCTGCAAGAAATTGGAGGTCAGAAAAAACTTGCAGGATTGACAGCAAGGGCTTTTACCTACTGAGCCATCTTAATAGCCCATCCTTCTTTCTATCAAATGTATGACTTTGGAAAGCTGACTCACTGTCTGTGATCCTGAATTTGACTACTGCAAAATGAGGAAAATTGATACTATTCACACAGACTTGTATGAAGGAAATAAGAAAATTAGGCATGTAGTATGACTTCAGCAAATTTTACTTTCCCATCTATGATTACTTTCCATTATAAAAAAGATTTTGACATAAAACAAAGAGCCAAACTGTCAGCAGCAGTGGAATGAAAAAGTAACAAGAAATAAAACACAGATCTATACAATGTTTAGTTTAGTTGCCATCTTCAAGTTGTGGGATAAGTTGTCTGAGAAATTTGGAAAAACAGATGACAATACCACACTATTTGCTGTATATTACTTTCTTCCTGGATCATTGTGCTTTCTCCTTTTAAAAATTATCATATTTTAAAGTTGTGTGTATTTGTGTATGTCTGTAAGTGGGTATATGCTTTATGAATGCAGTGCCCTTGGAAGCCAGAAGAGGGTGTCAGATCTCCTAGAGCTAGAGTTAGCAGAAGTCACCTGCTTGATATGGGTGCTTGGAATGAAACTCAGGTCCTCTGGAAAAACAGTGAGCCATCTCTCCAGTCTGTCACTCTACTTCCTAATTCAAGAACTACAGAAAACCTTTTTTTAAAATTAAGCTCTAGGAAGGAAATAGAACAGAGAAACAAACTACAGAAGAGCATAGCGTGTTGGATGAGTCACAGCCTGCATCTTAGCCTCACCTCTTAGACTAAGCCACATGCAATAAAATTGGTGAGGGGAGTTCAACCTTGGATGCTACTATTTCTTAGTTACATAATCTTTGGCAAATTTCTTAACTTCTTTCATATCCATTAATATTCTTTCAAATGGTTGCTATAATGGCAAAAATCCTGATTAAATTATACTTGAAAATTAAATGAGAAAATGCATTTAAGGGATATAGTAAAATATCTGGCTCTAAGTGCTCAATAAAAATTATCCTTTAATATTAATCCTTTCAAGCAAAAAGAACAAATGGCCTCAGGCTAGGAGGGATGTAATATCTGACCTTAGACAACAAGGTTCTGTGAAGATGCAGTATTGAATGGTTGCTTTTAATTTTGGTGCATGCATATTTATGTGGGAGCAAGTAAATGTAAATGCCCTGAAATGCAAAAGGGACCCCACAAGGAGAAAAAGAAGCATTAAGGGAGACAGATGAAAAGGGTTATGGAGCACATTTGATAGGAAAGTAGAAGGGGAAATACCTTGAGTGGAAGAGTTCAAACACAGATAAAGTCAGGGAAATGATGGAAGAGCTGGGGAAGAGGAAAGTCAATACAAACTAAGCATGTGTGTAAAACCCATAAGATAGTCTGCCTTTTCATGCTAATGTAAGTAAAAATGGTTGACATATATTGATGGGATATAATTGAAAAAAATAACAGAGTCAAGTGCATAAAAACATTGTGTATTTCATAAATAAATACAACACTTCTTATTACTTGAATATTCATATAGAGTAAGAATTGATTTAGGGTCACATGCAAATTGTTTACTAACAAAAATAAGAGATGCTAGCTTCATTCCATATGTTATGATGTGGAGGACAAATATTAATGCATAATACCAGTATTATTATTATGTAACTAGTACTACTCTAGTTACATAAAATGCATATGCAACTATACATATGTGTGCATATGTGTGATTGCTTGTTTGTGTAGGGATGTAACAAAGTATGAAAACTGCTTATCAGTGAACGCGATTGGAGATTACAAGTAGTTTTCTTTAAAATACAGATCTGTATATTTTAAAAAAGATTTGTTTCTTTTTTACATATAGGAATAGTATGTCTGCAAGTATGTAGTCCAGAAGAGGGTGGCTGAGCCCCTGCATTAGGGTTACAGGTGACTGTTAGGCACCATGTGGGTGCTGGGAACAGAATTCAAGTCCTCTGCAAAAGGAGCAACTGCTCTTAAGCTCTGAGCAGTCTCTCCAGACTCCTGGTCTGTATTTTTAATATCCCACATAAACAAGAATTACTTAAAAAAAGAAAATCTTTTTTTTTTTTGGAGACAGGGTATCACTATATAGCACCTGGAACAAACTATTCAGACTAGGTTGGTCTTGAACGCAGAGAGACCCTTTTGCCTTTGTCTCCCTGTGCTGGGAGGGATTAAAGCATGGACCACCATACCCTGCTAACTCTGAAAAAAATTAAAATCCTTTTTACTCTTACAATGTGAATAATTGTAAATTTCAATGATACAAGAATCACAGCTTGAAATTTCTATTCCATATGTTTAACAGTGGCATAGAATTAATTAAAATTTATTTTATTGAGAAGTAACACATATAGATCTTTTGTTCTTACTTGTAACTGAGTAACGTTTCATGCAGTGAGAAAATTACCAAGACTTTTGTTCAATAGAAAAGTGGTCTTTTTTTTGAGCCTGCCCTGAGGAATTTGCCTTGCAATATAGCAGGTTTTAAGAATTTTTGTATTTGAAACACTGGTATAATCACTGTGATTATGTATGTAGTTTTGGAAATTTTATGTGATTTTCTAAAGGACAAATTCCTAAAAGAAAAGGAAAACAACCCAGTCAAGGCATATAACATTGCCAAATACAGAGTGAAAATGTTCAGTACCAGTAAGCAGCCCCATTCATAATGGGTGGCATTTTTTCTTTTCCCCACAGTACTCATATCCCTGAATGTATGCACTTCCCTCCTGCAAATTCTCCTCCAAGTATTTTGTCCACCAGGACAATTTGTATAGAACAGTGTATGGTGAGGCCTTCAGTTTACAATGCAGTTGGAACAGAAGAATCAAAAAACGTGAGAACTGAGTGTCAGTGAAGCCCAACTGATGGAGCCTTGAGTCATGTTTTCTGCACTGCTTGGGAAAGAAGAGGAAAAGACTTAAGGGGCCAGATGCACTGCGAGGAATGACAAGGTCCAGGGCATAGCTCCCGTGCTCCCCCATCTATGGGTACCAGTCTATATCAGGCCCTGGGATTACTACAATATTAGTCTTATCACTCTTTAACCTCACAAAAGATCTGAAGGGGTGGTTTCAGTTCCATTCTATAGGTGAGGAAACTGAGTCTCTGAAAGGTGAGGAATCTTGCTTCATTGAAATTCATAGGTGATCACTCTTAAGAAATATGTTTTAGGCATTACTAAGAAAAACAAAATTTTTGCTACTGTAATGGTAAGATACCTATGACTGAGATATTACGTTTTTTGATGTAATCATGTCTAATCATGTCTTCAAATCTATGAACTATTCTATGTACAGTGATTAGTAATAGCTTGTATACAGAGCTCTGTGTCCTTACTCAAATACAAAACTTTATTATTAAGTCCCTTCTTGTCTTATGGTGTGGTAAAGTAGAAAAATATTCTTTTCTGAAAACTAGAAGCTATTTTTTCCTTCTCTATAGTAGGTATGTGACCTTGAGACAGTCACTGCATATCTATCTGCCACATACTCCTCAGTATGAACAAATGGAATCTACTGTCACTCAGTTTCATGTAACTCTGAATCTGCCCTATGTATTCTTTACAGAACAATGAAAAAGCCTCCTCTTATGTTTTGGTCTGGGCAAGAAACTGTTGGAATTAGATGGGGTGGTAGAAGTTGCTCTCTTTGGAGGATGCCTGCAGTATGATTGCTAAGTAATGGGATTTACCCCTTCATTCATCTACTTAATAGAATCCACATTGCCATATGTGGAGTACTTTTAATGTAGAACCCAAACATGCAGAAATGGAAAGTGTCAGGCTGTTAGAAATAACTCAAGCAAAACCTTGCAAAGGGTAAGCCTATAAATTACAAGGACTTTTTTCAACAACAAGTAGAAAATAAATGGTTTGGTTGGCCTTTAAAATTATAGCTGAAAAAAGGCTGTGGGAAGACACAAGAAAGGTAAAATTCAAAAGACTGAAAGTTTAGACTTTCCCCCTTCATTTTCTTTTGTACCATTATTTTAATGATCAAACACTACTTATTGTGTTACAAGCTAACAAGTCATGGGTGAAGTGAATTGTAAAAGACTCTTTGTTGCTGCCTCTTAGTCATGACGGACTCATACATACAAGTGCTGATCATACGTCGTGATGCACAAACATGGAGCACTGTGTTTGCCTTCTACTTACTTGGTTAAATGGGCTAAAGGGAGATGGTTTACAATACACACCTCCAGAAAGAGAGATAGATCATAGTGTTAGATGGGAAAGATAAATGGTAAAGCTTTGTTTCAATGTCAAATATCAAATAACCTGAGCTTTCTTACACACAGGTTCTATTACCTTTGCTAAGGCACTGTTTCCAAGCATTCTCTTAGAATCCGTTAATTAATTTTATAGATGTGTTTTGTCTCTTGGTACCTATAGGGCATTTGTTCTTGCTTACTCTAAATAACCTTTAGGTTATTTACGATACTTGGTATAATGCAAATAAGATGTAAATAGTTGATGCAGTGCATGGTTAATGGACTAGCAAGAAGAAGTCTGTACGTGCTTAATAAGGATGCAATTTTATTCTGAGTTTTTTCATCTGTGGTGGTTAAGTTTGTGGAATCTGTAGACAGAAGGCTGACTGCGTACTTCAGAATTAGCTGGTGAATATTTTAACTCTTGTCTTAGAGACTACTGCAGTGCCAGCTTTTATAACCACTTCATTTGCAAGGTACTCGAGGTGCATTTTATTTCTCTAATTTTCATTGTAGAATCCCATCCATTAAATCAAGCTTTGTTAGTTTTTCAAACCTTCTGTATCTTTACTGATTTTTCTTGCCTACTTGATCTATCAATTACCAAGAGAGGAATGTTAAGAACTCTTACTGTAATGGTACATTTGTCAATTTCTTTTTGTAATTTGTTGATTTTTTGCTGTAGATTTTGAAGCTGTGTTTTTAAGAGGCATAAAAGCATAAAACTGAGATACTTTTCTAGAGAATTATACCTTTCAGCATTCTGTTCTGAGTCACATTATCCTTAATAATGTCTTTTGCCTTAAAGGCCATTTTTTTCTGATAAAAATATATACGTACAGTAGATTTCCACAAATTTTCCCAGCATGTCTTTTTCTGTCTCTTTACTTTAAACATTTCTATGCTGCTATATTGCAGTTGTAAATCTTGCTTACTATATACATAGGGGTTTTTCTCTGTGTGTTGCTGAATTTGAGTTGAGACGCTTGTAAATTGCATGTAACTGTACTTAAAAAGTCAGTTATGCACTGCTTTTAAAAAAACCTCAATAGTTTATAGTTTATAGATAGCATAATTTCTGATGCATTTGAATTCTTTTTGCCATCTTGCACTTTTATTTTCTGCTTTTTTGGTAAATCTTCTGGTTTTTATCTTTCCATCATTTTTATGAGTTTTCTTTCTCTTTTGAATACTTTACAATACTTCTGTTTCTCTTGAATGTTAATTTACTAATATTTTAATTATTATCATTAAGAATTTGCTTCACCACATGCTTTATTTATATTAAAAGTCATGAAAACTAGTTTTATTAATTATTTTTGTTGGAGCATATTCATCATGCATTGTGATGGCTTTCATAAAGAGATTTGCATTCAAGTGCATCATGTACTTTGATGATAGCCCACCATACCCTTTTAGTCTCTCTTCCTTCCCACCACTGCGCCTCTCCTTCCCTTTCTCAAATAAAAGTGATGTCCTGCTTTTCTATTATATATAAAATTTATTTTGTACACACTTATGTAAGATGTAGGATCTACATATGACAGAAAATATGCAATATTTGCATGCTTCAGTT
Organism: Ondatra zibethicus; assembly: GCA_004026605.1. Lineage (NCBI taxonomy): Eukaryota > Metazoa > Chordata > Mammalia > Rodentia > Cricetidae > Ondatra > Ondatra zibethicus. Next base: position 43,521 of record PVIU01009737.1, read on the forward strand.
TTACTGCAAATGACAGAATACCATTCTTCATGACCAAACAAAACTCCATTGTGTATACATATGACATTTTCTCTACCCATTCCTCTATTGGCAGACACTTAAGCTGATCCCACAAGTTGACTACTACAGATGCTGCTATACTAAACATGACTGTGCAAACATTGTGTGGTATGTTGACATATTTTCTTTGGACATATACTTGCAGGAATGATATAGCTGAATCATGCCGCAGTTCTAACTTCAGTTTTTATAGGAGCTTCCATGCCGATTTCCATAGTAGCTGGACTAATTTACATTCTGAACACCTGTGTGTGTTCCCTTTCCCTGCTACACAAGAATCTTATTTGTTTTCTTAGCGATAGGTAGTCTGACTAGGGTGATTGGAATCTTTATGTAGTTTTAGTTTGAGTGTGTTCAGCATTTCTTCACATGTTATTTGGCAGTGCTTCATCTTTTTAAAATAAGTTTTTCATCTAATTAGTCTACTTGTTGATTTTTATGCTTCTGCATACACTGTAGATGTTAATTTATTCTGTGTAGGTAGCAAAGATTTTTACCCAATTCTGTAGGTTGGCCTTGGCTTTGCTAATTGTTCTAATACCTGCGCAGAAACTTTTTAACTGTATGCAATCCCATTAGCCAATCCTTGTTATTATTTTCCAAATTATTGGAATATTTAAGAAAGCCCCTGCTTGCACCTATATCTTGAGTTTTTTCATGTATGTTTTCCTCTTAACAATTTTAAAGCTTAAAATCTTACATTAAAGTCTTTGACTCATTTTAATTACTTTTTGTATAAAGTGAGAAGATGTTTTCCCCATATTTGTTTTATAACTTTGTGAAAAGAAAATGAGGTGAGGTGGCTGTAGTTAGGTGGGCTTGTTTTTAGTTCTCTATACTATTCTATTGGTCTAAATGTCCCTTGTTGTGTCATTACCTTTGTTACTATGAGTCTGCAGTACATTTGGAGATCAGGTATTGTTACCTCCAGGATTGGTATTTCTATGAAGGATCCCCTTGACTATTTGGAGTCTTTTGTTTGTCAAAATGAATTTTAGGATTTTTTTTCTAGTTCTATGAGCCATGGCATAGAGATTTTGCTTGGTGTTGTGATGAACTCGTACATCATTTTCAATATGATAGCCATTTTCAAAGTACTAACTTTGCCAATTCTTGAGCATGAGAGGTCTTCCCATATTTTAATGTATTCTTCATTTTTTCCCTTGAGTATTTTAGAGTTTTTATTGTAAAGGTCTTTCATCAACTTGGTTAAGTCCATTCCAATTATTTTATTTGTCTTGAAGCTGTTGTGAATGGCATCACTTTCTTGATTTCTTTCACAGCAGGTTTATTATTGGAATATAGGGAAGGTACTAATTTTTTAATGTTAGTTTTGTACACTTCAGAGAGTTTTCACAGTAGTGAAAGGAAATGGCCAGATGTGAACATTTTGCCTTAGCTATTTTTAAATGCTTCCTGTGGTCTCTGATAAGTATTCTCCTGTGTGTTGTAGCAGACTCTTCGACTCCGAATCAATCTTAAATGTGCTGCAGTTTTCGATATCCAGGCTTTTGGGATATATAGGTTTGAGAAGCTGGCAAACCTCTACCGCAACAGAGACATAAACATTCTGCCCCAAGTCAAGTTCTGCTGTGTTCTCTTACTGCTAGTTATTAACACCCTCTAGTCTGGCAGCCTCATCTTGCTTTTGCCCCTATAGTTTGGAATTCCCCTTATTTGTTTATTTATTTTAGTTGACAATTTCACATGCTTAAGTATAATGAGTTTTTGTCATTTTCTCCCTGTCTCATACACTCCTGTCTTCTGCCGAAATGCTTTTTCTTCCCTTTGTGATACTTTTAGTTGTCAATTTGATACAATCAAGAACCACCTGGAATGTGAGCCTCCATGAGACATTATCTAGATTAGGTTAGTCTGTGGGAGTGACTGTGAAGAGGTGACTTTATTACATTAATTCAAGTGGAAAGAACTGTCTATTGTGGGTGGCACCATTCCCTAGGCAGGTGATCGTGGCCTGTAGAAGAGTAGAGAAAGTGAGCTGAGTATTGGCTGCATGAATTAACTCATTGCGCTCTGATGTAAACTGTGCATGTAATGTGACCAGCTGATTCAGTTCCTATTGCCTTGAATTTCCTGTCATAATGGAATAGACTCTGAAATTGTGCACCGAACAAGCCCTTTCTCCCTTGCCGGTGTCAGGATACTTTATTACAAGAGCAGGAGAAGAAAGCAATACACCCTCCTGTCTTCCTGTCATATTTTTGTGACCTCCTGAGTTTACTTTACTTGGCTTACACGAGGATGAGTGGGACATTATTTACAAGAACATGGGCAATTTACTAATGGCTATGCCATTGAAGAAAATGACAGTTCCTCTGCTAGCATCCATTTATTGCCTCATGAACCACTCTCCATCCTTGATGAAATGATACCAGTCCTCTCAGAGAAGGAATTCCTTACAAGGAAAAGCATGTTCCAATGAAATATAGATTGTAATGCAATATGATTTACAATGGTAGAAATAAAAACAGAGTTGCCCAAAACATTACGATACATTGAAAATAGTAGAGTTTCTAAGCATCAGAAAGGAAATTCAAAAATTAGCTATGTTTGTCACTGGACTTTGGAATTGCTGGTATTTGCACTAACTACTCCATTTCTGAAGGTCTTTTCAATATTGTTTAAACCTAAAGTCAACATCTATTATTATTAAGAAACAAAGAGCATTAAAGTATGTCCCACAGTCAAGGCCAAGCAGAGTGAAGTGGCAGGAAGATTGAAGATTTTAGAGTCAGAAATTTGGCATTTGGTCTGGGCTTTGCCAACGACCGAGAACTTGCTTTTCCATCTAAGAAATTCCTTCTCTCATGAAGTCTTTGGTGGGCTTTGATTAAATATAAAACATTTTTGAGATTACAGAGATGACTTAAGTCATTCTTTGATGTGAAACTATCCCTATCTGTCATCTATTTTCTGTCTTATCTGTTTATTCTGTGAAGAGAAAAGCAGAATGCTGGCATTGCTGTGAGTGAAAGGAAGGGAATGTTACATCATTTCGACTGTACCTCAGTGTCTTGTTGTACCTGCTGCTAGTGGGGAAGTATATGGAGGACTTAAAATCTTTTCTTATTTTTAATGTTTTTCCTCTCTTCAAAAATTCAGTATTTTGAAAATGATTTTAAGAGTATCTGCTACAAATGAAAGTGTTTAGTGTGCTCAAGCTTGGGATTCTTGCTCTAGACAGTTAAGATGAGCTTTGCCCTGCCAAACTGTCTGCTGCAAAGAAGAGAGATTAGCATTTCAGTCTCCCACGGAATCTTCCAGAGGAGAGAAGGCATCACCCCACAGTCCTCGTCACTTCCCACAGCTTCCCTGACAAACATTCCCAGCTGTCTTGTACAGGCTAAATCTAGAGTTCCATTGCTTCCTTGATCTGTGGCCCAGTAATCCCTCTCCCAAGTAGAAGAGCCAAAGCAGAGGACTAATCTTCAGTACTTGAAAGCTTCAGAATCTTCCATTGTGTGAGGTCACAGGCATGAGGAATTATGAGCTGCCATTCGCCGAACTCTTTTTAGACAAAAATATTTGTCTCAAAGCAGTGAAGCTGGTGCAGCTACTATTAGAGCCTCAAAGTTCCTAGGGTCATTGGAGTGTGTTGGGAAGATGTCCCACAGGAAGTGATGTTTCAGCTGAGACTTGAGGACTAAGAATTTCAGCCAAGGAAGAGTGGAAGGAGGAGCTATTTCAGAGATGTTAGCCGGATGCAGTAGGCAGGAAATGCTCTATGACCCGGCTCATCCTTGGGGAAATCCTGTGCAAAACTCCGCTCACTACTCTGCAGTTGGACATGACTAGAAAGCCTTCTTCTGTGAAGTTTCACAGGACAATTGTAGAAAATGCCCTAATTCATTCTCTGCTCTGCTCTGCTCTGACCTCAAGTCAGTCTTCACAGCAGTGTTACCCTTGTCACCAGGATTTACATCTGTGAAATTAGAGAAAAGAAGAAAATAAATAAAAATTTAACCACCATTTTGTTTTACACATTCTCTCACATATTGTAATGCAAGTAACTCTCAATAAGGCATTTCTTTCATTCTCATAAATAATATTTTTTTATTGAAGAAAGGCAGAAGTTGGAGATCAGTACCATCTAGTGACCACATCTGGAATGACTACTGTTTCATCATTTAGCAGGAAACTTTAGGAAATACCATCTTCCCACCAATAGAAAGATTGCTTTGGAAATTTCTATGGTAAATGAAGTGACTCAGAGCCTATAGACATTAAATTATTTTAAACTGTGTTCTGGGAAGTTTTCCATGATAATGGGAGACTCTGTGTTGAGTAATTTGAGTACATGTGAGATAGCTAGCCAATCAGTGGGACACATACATAAATATCTGAATCTAAATAAAGACTTCTAAAATTTTCTTGTCCCAGGGAAGGAACCAGCACAGGTCCAAACTAGACCCTCTGAATGTGGGTGACAGTTGCATGGCTGGGGCAGACTGCAGGGCCACTGGCAGGGGCATCAAGATTTATCCCTACTGCTTGTACTGGCTTTTTGAAAACCTACTCTCTTTGGATGGTTGCGTTGGTCAGCCTAGATGTAGCAGGGAGGGCCTTGAACCTTCCCTAAAGCAATGTGCCTTACCGTCTCTGAGGAGTGGATGGGGGTGGGGTGGGGAGAGGTGAAGGGAATGGGAGGAGGAGAGGGAGTGGGAGCTGGGATTGGTATGTATAATGAAAAACGATAGCTTGTTTCTTTTTTAAAAAAGAAAAGAAAAAAATTTAAAAAAATAAAATTTCCTCATCCCTTCAAAAGCTATATGTATATATGTTGCAGAATATTTGTTTAACTATGCAAATATGTGTTTTATTTTCTTAACTATGTAAAGATGTGTTGCATTTGTTTATGTTGTGGAATATTCATTTAACTATGTAAAGATGTGTTGAATTTGTTTAATTATGTAAAAATGTGTTACTGTTTTACCTTGCCTGCCTAAGACACCTGATTGGTCTAATAAAATGCTGAACAACCAAAGTGAGGGAGGAGGTATCGGTGGGACTTCCAGGCAGGAAGAGTAAGTAGGAGGAACGATTTAGGCTTGGAAAAGAAAAGGCGACACCAGGGAGACACCAGGGACCAGTCAGCCAGACATGGAAGAAGTAGGAAAGCGGGACATACAGAATGAAAGAAAGGTAAAAGGCCACATGGTAGAATGTAGATTAAAAAGGGGTTAATTTAAGATATAAGAACTAGTTAGGAACAAGCCTAAGCTATAAGTTAAGCCTTTATAATTAATACAAGTCTCCGTGTCATTTGGGAGCTGACTGGCAGGACAGAGAAAGACTTGTTGCAGGGAAGTGTGTATGATTGCCATTTTTAGAATCAAGTATGGAAAGTAAAGATATTTCTAAGAGCAATAAGAAGGAGAAAGAATTTAGCATAGAGAGAGTGTCATATAATAAGAACTAGATGTTAAAACCTTTCAGGAAAGGGAGTTCGTCTTTGAAAGTTTCAGTTCTATGTGCCGGTCTGTCTCTGTGATTTCACCATTTGAAAATATTTATTGATTTATTTGACTTTGTGTGTGTGTGTGTGTGTGTGTGTGTGTGCGCGCACACGCACGCACACGTGCATGAGTGTGACCCTGCGTTCGGGTGGAGGTGAGAGTTCTCTCCTTTTACCATCCCTAGAAATCAAACTGAGGTCATTGGTCTTGGCTACAGGCCAAGACTCACTGGGCCATGTCATTAACTTGATTTCACCCTTTATTCCAGCATTACAGAAACAATTTCCACATATCAGAGAAAGAAATGTCAATTATGTGTTTACTTGATAGAAGCTTGAAATTTAGATATCAGATCAATCAGAAATCACAGGACTTTCATTCAGTCATTTTCCTGGTGCTGACCTCTGCGCCAGCATATAATCTCTGTACAGAGACTGGTTTTTCCTCAGTGTCACCACAGGCAGGAAGAACTTGATTGGTTGAATTCACTTAAAAAGTTCACATCACTCCTGGGCACTCCCTGCCCCTCCCTCTTCCATGCTTTATGTTTTCTATGATTAAGGTGACATAGTTTTCACTGTTATCCGTGCATTGATCTCAATGCTTCCCATGTACTAATATATTTATTTCTTTATGTGATCATTAAGAAAGATATGGTATTATTTCTGTTATCATGGTTATTAGCTTTATCTTAGAGACGAGGAATGAGAGGTAAATGGAAGCTTTGTTTTTTTTTATCGTATGTTATTTTAAAGCACTGCTTCACTTTCAGCTGATACACAATAATAATTATGCATGTTTTGGGGCAAAATGTGATACTTAAAACATAATTCTTAAAGAATAAATTGACTTAGCATCTCCGTCACCTCAAACATTCACTTCTTTGTCACAAGAACATTTTGAATCCTGTCTTCTAGTTATTGTGAAATATACACAACAATATTATTAACTACAGTATTGCAATTGTCCTTCTATGGTACAGAATGCCAGGCATTATTTCTCCTGTGTGTCCTTCTGCAACCATTGGTCATTGTTCTCCTCACCAGTCTCTGCTGCCTCTGCACACAAGCCTCTGATTGCCACTCTGAATGTCTACAGATCAGCTTTTTTAGATTCCTCAGATGTGTGAGCTCATAAGGCATTTGTCTTTCTGAGCTTTGATTATAATTTTATACATGTAAACTCTGCTTTATTTTAAAAAATAAATATTTGACCTATAATTCTACCTCAGGGTATATACAAAGAGTTGAAAATAGTTTTTTAAGCCAAAGGTTGTTCATGAATATTTATACAACATTATTCATAATTTCAGTCAGCAGGTGGAAACAACCAAATGTCAAGCAGTAGATAAATATACAAACAAACCATGATATAGCTGCACAGTAGAATGTGATTCAACTATAAAATTACTAATGTATACTGTACCATGGTGAAGTACTGAAACTATTATTGCATGATTTTGTTGATCTGGAATGTCCTCAGTGAACATAGGGAGAGGGAATGGAGAGGTGGCTCAGTCATTAAGAGCACCGGCTGCTACTCCAAAGTACCCAGATTCAATGTGCAGCTCCCGCATGGCAGCTCACAACCGTTTCTAACTCCAGACTCAGGGAATCTGATGCCTTCTTCTGGCCTCTGGGCACCGGGAATGTGCATGGTGTACAGGTGTACATGCAGGCAAGACATTCATATGCATAAAATAAATATTTAAAGTAGACATAGAATAGATAAGTGTCTGCTTCTGTTTGTAGGGGAGGATGCAAGAGATAGTTAAAAGGCGAGTGTCTTCTTATGATAATGAAAGGGTTAAAAATTAACTGTAGTTGTGGTTGCACATCTATGCAACTTTATTAAAATCTTGAATTTTTACACTTTAAAGAGGTGTATTATAAAGTGTATGGTTGTGAATTACATGTCAATAAATGGTTACAAAATGCATTTTTTGAGAAAAAAAATCTAGTTTTAATTCCTGACATCTTAGCAGTTCTTGGGCCCACCATGATAAAGTTCTCAAATTGATCCCCAGGGATGCTATAGTAGGGCAAGGATTTTTATTCATTTTGTTTGCCATTACACCTGTCATTTAGTAGACAGTACATTCCCATGAGGAACTCTTCAGTATTTAAAAAAAGTAGCCAGAAGAATGGAAGCTTCAGAAGGATGTGAATTTCATCTGTTTTCTTCAATGTTGTTTTCTGTTGATCTTGAGCCATGTCTAGCACAATAAAGGCACTCGGTAATTATTTGTAAAATGAAGGTACTGTTTCTTCTGTCTCACGTTCAATGGAAACTAGTGTGTTCAATATTCATCCACATGGAAAACAGAGGGAGAGAAAAATACATGAAAATAAAGCAACTGGTGATGAATATAATCTGAGTATTCAAAGATGAAGAAATGGCGATTTTGTGAAAAGTTTTTCAAACCTCTTAACGATTAAAGGGATTGAAGGAGGGATTATAAGGTTGGTTCCACTCACTGAAACTAAACTCCCGTCACCACATTAAGATATTCAGCTTATGCCTCACCTACCGACAGTCACACACAGAGAAATAAAGGCAATTAGGAGGATTAAGGGTACTCATGCATTGTGAAGGGGGAGGTGAATTAATAGTGGTTGAGGTGACTGTTTAAACACATCAATAACAATACCAATAGATATGTTAACATGGAAGGTATCAATTTGAAGGGACCTCAACCCCAGACAAAGAATTCTAGGCCACTAAGGAATGCTGAGAGTGGGAGAAGTAGTCTTATGCAGGGAAGAGTCTCCAAATTGATTAACCAATACCACATATGGTCAGCCCTGAAAACATACATACAAGAAACATTATATGGACTAAGTAGGTTGTATTTACATACTTAGGAATGTATACACATATATGTAAAAACAGTCAAAGAAACAGAGGCCGTGGACTTGAGAGAACGCAGGGGGTGGTATATGGGAAGGGTTGGATAGAGAAAAGGGAAGGAATGCTGTAATTATATTTTAAGAAACTGCAGTAGCTCTGTGGCTTGATGACATAACCATGAAACAAATAAACAAATTTCTTTCCATTCCATAGCTCATGTTGCTGTGAGATTAGTAAAAGGTAATAAACAACTAAAAAAGAAAGTATAGAGTATGAGAAATGGTGTAATTTGAAGGCCAGTGACATTAGAAACACGAAATTGGAATCCACAATAGGAGAATTCCATCAGAGCTTGGCTCTCTTAAAAGCTGTGTGGGGGAGGAGATAATAGGGAAAAAATAGTTGACAGGTACAAAATTACTGCTAGATAAGAGGAATAATTTTTAGCATTCTATATCACAGCAGGGTGAATATAGATAATAATATCACTGTACAATTCAAAACAACAAGAAGAGGTCCTACATGTTCTCATAACAAACAAAAGCTAAATAAATATATGAGGCAATGTATACCAATTGTCCTGATCTGATCACTGTACATGTTTATATACATGTTTAGAAATGTCACACTGCACCCTCAAAATATGAGCAATTATTATGTGCCCATTAAAAAGAGAATGAAATTTAAAAACACAAATGAGCAAAAAGATCTTTTTAAAACTGCTGTGTATGAGCAAGAACAAGCAAGAAATGCAGTCAAGCAAAACACCTATGATTTTGAGAGCAACATTTAGTACTTAAGTTAATGCTTTTCTATAGGCCACAAGTCAAAATTACAAACGGAGAAACCATCAGGAGTTGCTTCTGTCACCTGCAATCCAAATCCATTAAATCCATTTCCTCTGCTTTTAGGCACTTACAGTTATGTTGAATATTTCTGATATAATTCTTATAAGGGCATAAAGCAAACTGTTTTTGAAAACAGCCAAAGGCTTCCCAGACCAGTCTCTCTCTCTCTAGTATGAGCTAGTCCGATAGAAATATAGTTGGCACACCTCTCACTGGATTTGAGGGAAAATATCATGCTTATAATAACAATTAATAAAAAAGTGGCTATGAATTTGAAGGAGAGCAGGGTGAGGTATATGAAAGGTTTGGAGGGAAGAGAGGGAAGAGAAAAGCAGTATAATTAAATTACAATCTCAATTAAAATAGTGTCCTTAGGAGTAATTTTACTGCTGCATTTTTTTTAGCAGAACAATAGTGTTTGTTTTCCTCCTAGGTCCATGACCTAGATAGTCTTGGCTTCCAGGCCACCCACACAGCGTTAGGCATGGGTTCCATCTCATAGAGTGGGTTTTAAATCTAATCAGGTGGCAACTTTTGTGCCACCACTGCACCAGTGAATCCATTGTAGATTGCGGGGTTTGTTGCTTGGTTAGCGATTACCTTTCTCCTCTGACAGTTTTCAGAGTGCCTTTCAGCACCATGGACTAACATCTGAAGGGGTGAAGCCTCTAGTCAGGCACCAGCTTGACTTCTCTGAGTTCAATGGGATATGTACGTGTTGTTGTCCACAATAGGGCCTCTGCACACAATAGGGCCTCTGCTAGCTAGTTTTATGTCAACTTGACACAAGCTAGCATCACCGGAGAAGAGGAAGCCTCAATTGAGAAAAATGCCTCAGTAAGATAAGGCTCTAGGCAAGCCTGTAGGGTATTTTCTTAGTTAGTGATTTATGTGGGAAGGGCCAACCCTGGACAAGCCCTGTTTTCTATAAGAAAGACTGAGCAAACCATGAGGAACAAGCCAGTAAGCAGTACCCCTCCATGGCATCTGCATCAGCTGCATCCAGGTTCCTGCCCTGTTTGAGTTCCTATCCTGTCTTCCTTTGATGATAAAGATGATGAACAGCAATATTGGAAGTGTAAGCCAAAAAAACCCTTTCCTCCCCAACTTGTTTATCATGGTGTTTCATCACAGCAGCAGAAACCCTAACTAAGACAGGGACCAAGATAGTTTGTGGAGAACATCCAATAGTCTTAGCAATAGTTGAGATGTTTGAGGGTTCCATTGAGTCCCTTTGGCCAACAACTCAATAAGATGTAATCCATTCCTGCCACTGGAGGCTTCATTTGGTGGTGAGATATGTCTAGTTGGAACTTTGTTCCCTGCATTATTTGGTGACTAGATTGCTTTCATACATGTATATATTTAAGACATTTCTACTACATTAGTTTTCCATACAACCCCTCAAATGGTCCTTAGTTTTATCTGTCTCTCTCCACCTTTTCTCCCTTTCTTTGTTTGAACCTTCCATTCTAGTCTTCCCATCCACCCATGATTATTTATTCTATTTTCCCTTCCTAGGGAGATCCTTTCAGCCCCCATCCCCAGTCCCTTATACCATACCTAACATCTGTGTCTATGCAGATTATCTAACTACTTATCAAAGGCTTAACATCTAACATCTACATATAAGTGACTAGATACCATGTGGTGATTTGAATAAGAATGTCCCCACCATTGGCTCCTGTACTTGAATGCTTAGTCACTAGGGGTGGCACTATTTGAAAAGATTAGGAGGTGGCCTTATTGGAGTAGGCATGACCTTGTTGGAGGAAGTGTGTCACATTTGGTAGGCTGTGGGATTTCAAGAAACCCATCAATTCCAGTATCTCTTTCTTCCTGATGCCTGTAGAGCTCCAACACCATGTCTGCCACCATGTTCCCAGCCATTCTGAGAATGGACTAAACCTCTGACACTGTATACAAGCTCCAATTAAATGCTTTTTTAAAAATAATAGTTGCCATGGTTATGGTGTTTCTTCACAGCAACAGAACATGACAAACCATATTTATCTTCTGGGGTCAAGGTTACCTCTCTTAGAATGATTTGTTCTCGCTTCATCCATTTTCCTGCCAATTTCATGATTTCATTTTCTTAAACAGCTAGGTAATATTCCATTGTGTAAATGTACCACATTTTCTTTCTTTATCCAATGATGGACATCTAGGCTATTTCTGACGACTATAATAGAGCAGCAAGTGTCCTTGTGGTAGGATGAAGCATCCTTTGGATATATGCCCAAGAGTGGTATAGCTGGATATCGAGGTAGATCGATTCCTAACTTCCTTAGGAACCACCATACTGATGTCCATAGTGGAGATACAAGTTTGCACTCCCACCTGCAATGACAGCTGTCATTTGCTTTATTGATCTTGGCCATTCTGACTGATGTAAGATGATAAATATAGCAGTGAAATGGCTGTTAATAACATTTTGCTATGCTCAGATTAGTGTCTTGCTTAGAAAATATTAGAGTCTTCCTTCTGAAGTAGATGGGTACATATACAGAGACCCGCAGCTGGACAATATGCAGAAAGTGAGCGACCTTGGAACACTTGATCCTAAATGGGATGTCTCCATCAAATTCCTTCCCTTGTGACTCAGAGAGTTCTGTGGAAGAGGAAGTATATAGATTGTAAGAGCCAGGGACATGGAATACACCAAGGGAGCAAGGCCTTCTAGACACCTCAGGGCTGATGCCCAAATGAACTCACAGAGACTGTAGCAGCATGCACAGGGCCTGCACAGGTCTGCACCAGGTAGGGTCCCAGTGCTGAACAGGGAAAGTAGACAAAAGCTCAATCCCTAACCCAGAAGCTCTCTCCAATTGGTTTCTTCAATGGAATCTCACTGGGTACAAAACCACACTGGGCCAACACAAAATAAACTTAAAATTTTGGAGAGTTTCTTTTTTGTCTCATAATTCTTTGTCTGGCCTGTTTTTTTCTCCCCTAAAACGTCTTTTGCTTAAATATTAAGCTTTCCAGTTTTGTGTTTTTATAGGATTTTCTGTGTGTGTCTCTGTGTCTATGTGTGTTTCTTGTGATTTTCTTTGGCTCTTTTTTTCTGTTCATTTATTTGTTTTGTCCTATTCTGGTTTGTTTGGTTTTTATTTTATCTTATTCTTTTTTTTCTTTTTAGATGTCTGTTTGCTTTCTAATGAGAAAGAGCAAGAAAAGGTGTGGATTTGAACACATGACCAGATAGGAGGATCTGGTAGGAAAGGAAACTGCAATTGGGACACACACACACACACACACACACACACACACACACACATATAAACATCTATTTTCAGTAAGATATAAAATAAAATAAAATGTATATTTATTGCTATTTTCTGTTTGTTTACTTGCTTACGTCCTTGCTTTTCAGACAGGATATTTCTATGTCCTGGAACTTGCTATATAGACCAGGCAGTTCTTGAACTTACAGCAATCCCCCTACCTCTGTCTCCCAAGAGCTGGGATTAACAGTGCGTGCTCCATTATAGGTTTAAATGTATCACGTTCTCAGAAAGAATGTGTGGTGCTTATGGCAACTCAGTTGATAATGGAAACAGAGAGTTTTCAATGAAGCAGATAGCAGTCTTAGTCTTTTTCCATATACTTAAAAATTGTTCTTAATTGAAAAATATTAATTGTAAGTATTTATTGGGTAAGAAGTGATATTTCAAGGTATATTTGTATATATACAGTGTGGAATGATTAGATCAAACTAGCATCTCTACTACCTCACCTACTAATTTTTTTTATTGGAGAATTTTTTTTTAATTTGGGGAGCATAGTACGTTGAGAGTAGCTAAATACTGTTCCACATGAGAAAGAATGTTCAGGGAGAATTTAAAGTGAAGACTGCCCATGGAGGAGTGGACCAGGAGCTGAGTTTCCTTTAGAAGCCCAGGGAAAGATTATAAGGGGACACTTAGAAGTCATGGCACTGGAAGCTAAAAGGTGTGAGCTGACTTAGAAATGCACATTGAATGACACAGGGAAGGCGACCTGAAAGGAGCCCTCGAGTGAAGCCATCAAAGTGCACAAGCAAGAAGTCAGGACAAGCAGAGCATCAAAACCAGCTCAAACACAGGGATAGTGAAAATCAGGAGGATGTGTCCCGGAGAATGCAGTGTGAAGGAACTTCACTTAGGGTTTTGGTGTGTTATGTTAGCGAATTGTGTTGTGCTATGTTGTATTGAGAGAAGAACCTCAGACATGCTAAGTCAGTGCTCTAGCTTTGAGCTATATCCTCAACCCTCTTCTTACTAATTTTGAGAGGCGATCACACTAAACTAACTGCCCAGGTTGACTCTGAACTCACTCTGCAGCCCAGGCAGGCCTTGAACTTATAATCCTCCTGCCTCAGCCTCTTTAGTAGCTGAGCTTAGAGAACTTCTCCCTCAGGCCTATCAAAGAAAGTAATTTTCAAACGGACTGTTCCGCATTCTGAAAACAGTAGGGAAGTATAGCAGCGAGGGAGGCCATGAGGTAGCTCAGGGGGTAAAGGCACTTGCTGTGCAAACCTGAACTTACCCTGGTGGTTCACATGGTGGAAGGAGAGGACTGGCTCCTCAACATGTCCTCAGGCCTCCACACATGCACCGTGGCATGCGTGTGTGCATGTGCGTGCACTGGCGTGCGCGCACACACACACAATTTAATCTAAATTTTAAATAAAGACTAGAGATGGAGAATACTTAATTTTTGCATTTTATTTGTCTAAGTGTTCATACACATGTATACATGTGTGCTTGCATGTTCCCTAGCATGCACGTGGAGGTCAGAAGACAGCTTGTAGGAGTAGAGTCTTCCTCTCCTACCATGTGAGTTCTACGGATCAAACACGGAGCATCAAGCTTGGCATTTTATCTTTTTCTTGATGGTAAGGAAAGCAGCAGCCCGTCAAGGAGTCCTTCAACTGGCAATGGCCACAATGGTGTGAACAGGCCTAACACTACTACTCAGTTCCAGTCAGTTCTATGCTTGAGGGTATGCAGGCTTCCTGTGGTTAAACCAAGATGTGCCAGGAAGTTATATTTATATATGGTATTCTCCAATTTTTAAATGTTACCAACTATTTAAAAAAACAAAACTCAATGGGGACAAAACTCCGAATCAACAATTTTTATTTTCTGTTGTAAACCAGTATTTATTGAAGGAATTTAAGATGGAAGGCAGATATGTTAAAAATCCAAAGATAGACATGATCCATATTTCATAATCAGCTCCATGTAACCAAAAGTACAAGATTAAGAGTAGAGGCATGAAGAAGCCTACCTTACCTGTGTTGTCCACACATCAGCAGTGGGAAGTATTGTTTTACTGCATGAGTTATACTGGAAGTTAGTGAAAATGTTTACCAAAAAGCCATAACTATCAAGGATAAATTTTCATTAAGAGAAAATGGAGACACTGTGGTCAGCCTCCAAGAGTCTTCTTAAAATGACAGCAGCTATTTCGGCATGTAAATCTACTGTCACTCCTTTGCATTGTACAAGAGTCTCAGTTTCTTTGGATTCTTTTGGATGCTTTTTATTGACAAGGAATGGTAATCTGTAGTCTATAGATCAGGAAATCAAGAGCTCCAAACATGGATTAGGAATAAACAACCTTTTATTTGTGCAAACCTGAGCTCTAACTTTGCATAGTGAAGAAGGAAATGTCAAGAGGATGTGTGTGATATACAAAGTCAGGAATAGTCTTTGCTAAGTCTTGAATAAATACTAGCTTTACAACCCTATTAATGTGAAAGACTGGGGCTACTTTTAACCTCGTTTATAAACTCTGACTTTTTAATATGTGGACAGTGTTTATCATTTGACTCTGAAAAATATCTATCAACACAAAGATCATTTTGTGAAAATTAAACATACAGCAATCAGAAAACAAGGTTTTAGTTGATTTTTCTCCAAACTGAATATTTGTTTAATGCAATCGCCAACTCAAGACTATTTTCATATAGGATAATATTTTTGCTTATGTATTATATATATTCAAAACATACCTATTGAGGGCATTCAGTTGCCTGGTTTCCTTTTCAAGAAATATTTGATAAAATTCCCACTCCCAGGATAAATACTCTCCACTAAGTTCTCAAAATAAATATGCCTGAAGACAAAGGAATCTTTGTTCCCTGTTGCAACAATCCATTTTCACACACTGGGAAAAGAAATGATTTGGCAGAAGGCATGAGTACAGGCTGTATTTTAAAGTGGAGAGGTGAGACTGTGCACGGCAACACAATTGACTCTGTCGGCCAGAAAAGATGAGCTTACACATGAGAAAAAGACCAAGAGTTCTGATTTGATTACCTTTTAGCACAATGGTGCCCACGCTCTCTCACTATGTACTCAGATACCGCAAACCCCGAAGGGCTCTGCTTGAACTGGTCAGGTTTTGCCCACAAGCGCCATCTTCACCTGCACCGTGGTCCTGTTGAGAATACCCAATTTTTCACATAGTATAATCTACTTTGTCTTCTATCCAGTCACTCTATGTCGTGGGGTTCTGGGTATATGTGTGATTGTGGGGTGGGGGAGACAAGGGGCAGTGGTGGCTTGTTTATCCAGTGACAGCAGGGTGCTCCCTTCACTGGTGACTGCATGTAGAGCCGATCTTGACCGTGGCCATTTTGCTTTGTACAGTCCTTTCTTAGCATAGTGTTTTCATGGACTGTATATTTTATCTTTATTATTATATATGCAAGCATCTAACATTGATTATATGTACAAATAAGTGCTAAATTAACACAGAGAAAGAGCTTACTGCTAAGCAGCCAAACTCCTGCCTAAAGTGATTTTAAAGGGGATTATTAGAGGAACTACACAATGTGCTCAGAAAACACTAAGCCTTTAAGAAATTTTCCTAGCTGGGCCTGGTAGTACATTCCTATAATCCTAGAACTGGGTAGGTGGAGGCCATCCTGGGCTTTGTAAAAAAAAAGAAAGAAAGAAAGAAGGGGGAGGTGGCAGAAAATAATTACCACAGCTACTAAAGAGCAATTGAAAATATCCACACAAGAAACACCATCCACAAGCATTTACATAATTTACAAGCTTTTGTGCTGTTTTTAAAGCAGATGTTTCCTGCTGACGTTTGGAAGAAGAAAGGACACGTATGCCATTTCTTCTTATTATGTGATGAGTTATCTTATCTGATTCTTTTCTTCTCAGTTTAGTATTAGAGGAACACGCATGCATTTCATATGTATGGAAAAATTGTAGTCACCATTTTCCAAGTCACCACGTCTGGAGGCTCCTGGAAACCGGAGTTTGTCCTTCAAAGAGCACAAGCATTTGGGCAAACAGGCCCTTGAACTTCATGAAGGTGAGCGAGTCAGCCCCGGGAGCCATTATTTATTTACAAATTATACATCATGTACACTTTCAGTCTTCTCTGTCCATATGAAAAATTCCGAATGTTTTTACTGTTATTCATTTCGTACATATATCTGTTTACAAGATTATGGTTTTCCATTGCAGCAAAGGCAATTGAAACCATTGCCACCTGCTGGTTAAATCTAAAACTACACCTCTTAGTGTGTGCTGTGGAAAGGTTAATAGAAAAGCACGATTAATAAAAACTCAGAGAGAGAAATTGGGGTTCAGCCTGAAGACCCGAAAATCAAAGCAGCCAGCCATTGTCTCTTACCTCGACCTTAGTCCAAAATGGCGATCCTGCCTCCAGGAATCTCAGAATGAGACTGTGTCTGAGAGCTGTCTCTTCCATTTTATAATCCTCTCCTTCTGGGATTAAAGGTGTGCATCACTGCACGGCCCAATTTCTATGGCAAACTAGTGTGGCTACTGGGATTAAAGGTGTGTGTTATTGTAGCCTGGTCTGTAAGGCTGACCAGTGTGACTATCTGGTCTGTAAGGCTGACCAGTGTGACTATCTGGTCGGTAAGGCTGACCAGTGTGACTATTTTACTCTCTGAACTTCAGGCAAGCTTTATTTATTAAAATATAAAGGAAATGCCACTACAGGCCTGACCCACCAGTTTTCTAGAAGCCTAAATGACACAGCCAGTCATTTCTGCAGGAAAGGTTGCTGCCTGGATTCCTAAGTTCCTGGAAGGAAATCCAACCTGTTTCACGAAGAGAATGGGGGCAGTGTGAGTGTCCCTGAGGGAAAGTAGGCTAGCATTTGGGTGTGCGAAGTACGTATTTGGTGGGCTAGCTTTCCTCCTCTTCCCCTAGCTTAGGTACTATGAACTACTTTGCCAGAACGCTAGACTTGTACAAAACTGAGAAGCCTGGGGAGATGGCTCAGAGGTTAATTAATTGCACTTCCAGGTTCAATTCCCATCATTCACATGGAGGCACACAGGCAGCTCTAAACTCCAGTTCTGAGGCGTCTTTGACCTCTTCTGGTCTCCATGGGTACTCCACCCACATGGTACACTTGCATACATGCAAAACTTACTCACGTTATAAAACAAAATCTTTTAAAAATTGGATAACAAAATCTTCCTTCCTTCCAAAATGTATCTCACTTCCATAGATCACAAGTCTAGTACATTTTTAAATTAAAGTTTTCAAGTAGCATTCAAACTGATGATTTTCATTATGGCATTTTCATGCACAGTTTGTTTACATTTGCCCCTCCCTCATCTCCCCTTCCTTCCTCTTACTGTTTCCCTCTCCAGAAACAAAGCCTACCTTAAACCAGTGAGTATTTTCTTTTCCCATGTTATTTTTTCCACTTTGATTGCCTAGCACATCAGGAAGGGAGAATATTCATATCTCCTTGCCCAGCAGGTCATTAGCCTCCCAGAAGGCTGGGCTGAACATGGTGAATAGCCTGGTGGCCTTTTGCAATACCTGTGTGACCCAAAGCACCCTGGATCCTCCCTAAACCCTTATCATGAGCTTGTTGATTTACAGAACCTATCTTTATGGGAGGTGTCACATGTAGTCAATATATAGAACCCATCTTTATGGATAATGTCTCGTGTACTTTATAGAGAGTTTTGATGTAGTCACATCTTAAGCATTATTGTGTTCTTGGCATTGAATTACACGTGGGATTAAGTTAATTCTTACGAGGAAAAATTTCGCCAGCTTGTGCTGTGCTTAAATATGTCTAAAATAAACTACCCAGGGTTAGACTTTCAAAGTTTGATCCAATACCAGCTGCTTAGCTGTACTGTACCCAACTGCCTTCTGGCCTCCTGTGGATCGTTACTCTGCTGGCCATGGTAGTCACAGAGACACCCACAGAACAGAACTGAAAGAATGAATAGAATATGGATTTATTAGAGTAGCTTACAGACTGTATTCCAGGGAGTACAACAAAGGCCGTCTCCTGGCAGAAAAGTCAAATGAGAATCCAGTAGTTGTTCAATCTATGAGACTGAATGCCTCAGGAGTCCAGATCCGGTGCTAGAATCCCAGGGAACTCCTAGCGAGCCACTGGGCTGCAGTCTGTGTTGGATCCCTGAAGAAGTAGGCTCTAACAGAAATGCAGGAAAGCCTCAGCAGCAGGCTAGATGGACTTGTCAGTGCAAGGGAGAGCAAGCAGGCAAAGAGCAAAATTATCCTCCTGCCATGGTCTATATCATACAGACTGCCACTAGACGGTCTGGACAAATTTGGGAGGAGTCTTCCTACCTCGAATGATCCAATAAAAATAAATACCCCACACGCATGCCCAGCTGCTTGGGTTTGAGTTGATTCCAGATGTAGTCAAGTTGGCAACCAAGATTAGTCATTGCACATAGAAATAAGGAGTATCCTTTGCAAGTTTAGGACTGGTTATGGATAAAATGGAACCAGACTGTTTTCTTCCCAGAGTTTCCTAAGGGAAATGAGAAGCCATGGGAAGCTTCAGTGGTACTATCTCTCTCCACTCGACATTCTTTTTCCTGCAGCGGAGACCAGTGTAATAGAAAGTAATGGCTAGAGCCGGAGCAGAAGATCAAGTGCAGTAAGGGACTGTAGCAACAGGGGGGTAAGGGTTGCAGACTTTCCTGGATTAGCCATGACAACTATCTGGTCTTGCAGCATAAGTACCTTAAGGGCTTTGGAGGAAAACAGAAAATCCACACACTATTTGCTACCATTTCATATACTTTCCTGTCCTTGCTATTTTTGACTTATATAATATTTTTGAGAGAAAAAAGATTCTAAAGAAGTATAAGAGAAGAGTTCATTTGAACCAAGCAGCGCATAGGGGAACCAATCCTAACAGCAGATCTTCAAGACATAAGACGGAATCAGTAACCTGTGTGCTGATAGGCATCTTATCACTGCCTGTGGAAAAGTCACTTCCTCAGGAATAGAAGTTCCTACTTTGGTGTGTACATACCAAAGTAAAGGGAAGATAGAATAGCAAAATAGGGCAAATGTTAAGCATGGGATGGCAGGACGGCTCGTTGATTATAGTTTTCTTTATTAGCATGCACCATCACGTCAGGCTAGGGAGTCAAATGAAAAGTGGAGATGTTAAATATCAGTCAGTGCTAGGCCAGGTAATTGAACATTTTGGATCCTTGGTCCTACAATTGCATTCCACCCTATAACTTTGTTGCCTTGAGCCCAAGCTGCCGATCTCCAGCAAGCCTATCAGCACAGCACAGCTCTTGAAGGACCTTAGAAAGGGTATAGTCTCAAAGTATGGTTACCAGACAGGCAGTGTCAGAATCATTTAGGAGCTTGCCAGAAAACATTAATTCTTGGGCTTCATCTGCCGGCTGAACTAGAAATTCCTACAACATGGTTGGTTGTAGCAGGCTTAATAGACTGGGTGATTGTGATGACAGCTAAAGTTGGAGACTCTTGTCTCTTCATAACTTAAAAATTATATAGTGAATTCAGTCAGTTAATTTTTAGTTAAGAAATCAATCATTATTTTATTCCACATACTCAGATTTGCTCTTTTTAACAAAAGAATGTTGTTTCTCACAAGATTGGCTGTTTTCACCCTCTGGTGACCATATTTAGAATTGCACCATGGTTGTCACTTTAGTAAGAGACATTAAAAAGGAGGGAGAGTGGAGAAGAGAAAACACCCGCCTCCCTGGAATTCCACAGGAGACACTTTCAGCATGTCTTGTAGTAGATGAAGTGCTGATTCACAGTATCTAAGGGCATTAAATCACACGATAGACTATTTCCTTATGCAATTAAGAAATGCATATGATTATAAATATATTTTTCTGTAAAGGCCTTTTTACTTTACAGTATATTTAACATAACTTAATGTCCAGCAATATTTTTGAAGCATTAATTTTGGGAGTGTGGTGAACGTGTGGTGTGTGGTGTATACAGAGGCCAGAGCGGAATACTGGTGTCATTATCACTCTCCATCTTTTGCCTTGAGACAAGATCTCTCACTAAACCAGAAACTGGTTGATCTGGCTAGGTCGGCTCACCTGTGATGTCTCAGAACCCACCTGTCTCTTCTTGGAAATACCGTGCTTCTGCCTGTCTCTGCCCCTCCCCCAATTCTGGTGTTACAGGTTTACACAGACATACCCAGCTTTTTATGTGGGTGCCAGGGATTCAAGCTTAAATTCTTATGCTTGAACAAGAGCTCTTATCCATTGAACCCTTGGACTGTCTTCCCAGCCCCTTGCCATATTAGTTTGTTTGCTTGTTTGTTTTTAGTTTTGTTTTTTTTTTGAGACAGGGTTTCTCTGTGCAACAGCCCTAGCTGTCCTGGAACTAGCTCTTGTAGACCAGGCTGGCCTCAAACTCACAGAGATCTGCCTGCCTCTGCCTCCCGAGTGCTGGGATTAAAGGAATGTGCCACCACCACCCAGCGCCATATTAGTTTTATAAATAAATCACAATAGGTTGCCCTTACGTTATCATAGTTTTATTCTAATGATTTTACTAATTAAGAACTCCAACCCTTGAAAACACTAGAAAAATTAATAGAGGCATTAACTTGTGTATTCTTTATTATGCACTGCCTCAAGATAACCACTCCACAATGTGGAAATGTTCTCCAACTATGTGTGGACTTGTTATATTTTAAAACACAACATATGTATATTCGTATACAAATAAATATGCATATTTATATTTTCTTTAAAATAAGATATAAAATATAAATAAATAAATAAAATAAAATTATATGCTCTTTAAAAGTCATGTTGAATATCATGCTCTCTATCTTGTTTATATACCCATATGCCCCAATGCTTTTGATTTAATGTTTGTTCATGCAAGCAATTTTACATATGTCAATGGCCAATTCTTTTTCTTATTTGAATTACCTTTTGGAATTGGTGAACATGACTTTTTTGGACCATCAGAATTCATCTATGTTGGGCAGGTTAATGTCTAAAAACAGTGCTTCAAATACTAGTACCCATGCTGGACTTAATATTGCTGAACTTTGACTGGCATCTGATGCCTTCAGGGAAGAGACACACACTGACACCTACTGCTAATTATCCGATCCAGCTGCGGCCCGAGGAGCTGGACCTCTTTGCCTTCACCGCAGTCAGTGTCATCTTCCAGCTCTGTGAGATTCTGACAAGACTGTAGGCCCTTAGATACAGTATTTACTTTGTGTGCATGTTTGTGTGGGTCCATATATGTGTACAGATGTGCGTGGGAATGGAGGCCAGAGGTCAACCTTGGGTGACATTCTTCAGGAGCCATCTATCTTTTATATATATATATTTTCTCCTTTGGGAATTTCACATCATGAACCTCAATCTTGATCAATGCCCCAGTCTCTCCATATCCACCCATTACCCCTGCACCATCCCCCCCTCAAAAGAAAATCCCCCAAAACTAATTAAAAAGAAAAGAAACAAACCACCACCTGGCTGCTCCCTCTGTGCCGCCTCTCCAATATCTATTTGTCCTAGTGGCGTTGGGAGATGTAGTGTGTCACACAGGACACCCCTTTGTCCAATTAGTACCACCCACAAATGTTCATCGCAATGAATCATTGGTCTGGTTCAAGCCCTCTGGCCTGTGGTGCACCAACAGCAGGGGACCCTAACTGATGCTCCTTTTGGATATGCTGTTGTCCTGAGTCATGGAGATCCTGTGGTTATTGTTCCGCAGGACCAGTCCCTTCACACTCTCCAGCAACACGGATGTTAGGGTGGGCTAACCCAAGGCTCAGGATGTGGGCCTGGGTGGTAGCAGGGTCAGTCCAAGACCCTGGGATTGCCCCTCAGGTGAGAGGCAGAGCCTCTGGTGAGAGGTGAGGCGATGTCTCCCTAGTTGGGGGGGGGCAGTTCTCCCACGAGGGTAGGGGCCAGCTCTCCTGCTTCAATGGTTAGTGAGGGGCAGGACCAGCTCTCCCAGGGCCTGCGAAGAGAGGACTGGCTCAACTTGGCCCTCAGATTTTAACACGAATGGTTCCTATGGCTCCCTGTGGTAACAGGGGCCATGGATGTCAACATAGATCCTAGTTGCAGCAGGGCCAAGGACCCAGACATGGCCCTTGGCAGCAGGCTGGGACCCAGATATCACCCTGCCCTGAGTGGCAAGCAGGCCATCCACCTCAGTCTACTCCTCGCTGCCTTCACTTCTTCACTTTGGCCCCTTTCCACAGCACAGGAACCATTCTGTTTCTCTTTCTCTCCCATTTCTCTACCACATATTAGCTCATCATAATGGCACCCACCCACCTGGGGCACAAGCGTGGCTTATGAATATCTTCAGCTAGCCTGGATTGTGAGGACCAAGGTTGGCCTATGGGTATATTTCACCTGCCTGAAAGAGAGTTTTTCACAGACTTGCCAATCAGGCTAGGCTGGTGGGCCAGTGAGGCCCCAGGATTTTGTCTCCCCACTCCTGGAATTTCAAGAATTATGTCAAGCCCAGTTTGTTTTTAATATGCATTCTGGGTATTGAACTCAAGAGACCTCATGCTTGACAGCAAGAACTTTAACAAATGAGTTATCACTTCAGTCCAAATGAAGTGATATTTCTTAATATGGTTACATATCTGAAAATTTTGAAAAGAAATGTTCATTTCAGAGTAGAGTGGTATTTTATTGAAAAGCATAATCACAAATAATATTTGAAAATAAGGGGTTATTCTTTTTTTCAAATTCATACATTAGGATAGTAATTGTGTTTCCTGCTCTCACACCATAACCAGAAGGTATGTTTTGGTGTGGGCAGTGCCAGGTTTTATTTTTATAACGAAGGAAACCATTTTAATATCACATCCACCAATATTCACAAATACATGAACTGTCTTGGGAAAATCTTAGGAAACTAGTAGCCACGGAAGCTGGGAATGGTGGGACAAGACCGTGGTGGGTAAGGTCTACTTTCCACTATATCTGGGTGCCTTCTTCATTCGGTAAATGCTTATTATCTATTTTCAAACAAATACAACTTTTGGAGAAAAACCTCACTCTAATGTGAAATAAAGGACATTTGGATTTCTCCTACTTAAAAATGCTCACACACAATAAGGCGCATGGAGGGAGGAGCAGCTGGGAGTGCCTCCTCTAGACTCAATGAGCTTTGTCTGGGTTTTTGTTTTGTTTTCCTTCCTGTACGGTCACCCGAAAGCACACATTCTTAGGATAGAATGATTTGGTCACAGCGACTTTATTCTGGTATGTCATCTAGATAGCCCCTACCCATGCCGTTCCTGGATGAGCTCCTTGAGTTGCAACTCACTGAAAGGGAGTAAAGTACATCTTGTCCCAGTGCTAAATTAATAGAGAATAATTATGCTGTTCCAGTGTTCTCAGGTTGGCTTCTCAGTCTTTGTGACAGAAACGTGGCGAGGAGACACCAGGAGCTGGTGTCCTGGTCTTCCTGATTTCACTTACTCTATTTGCCACACACCATTTCCTGTTTTGTGTCTTTTCTAAAGCTAAGGAAACCTTGGTGCCAGGCAAATCTAGAATCTAATGAGTTTAAACACACGGACCTTCAAATTCACTATGGTACTATTCATTTTGATGTTGAATCAAAGGGACGCACCACTTAGTCTCTTCACAGTAAAAATAATCTAATAATAATGAGCTACTTATTAGATCATTAGGGAACATACGAATACAAATATGACCTTTCAAAACCTAGTGATAGAATTTCGCTTTTCCATGATACAGTTACCCTGAGGCCTAAGCCTCTAGCCACTTGTCAATAATGGATTACTCACAGCAAATAAGTGGCTGCCAGGAAGAAAATCATACAGACACTTGAAAATATTTTAATGAGAAAACATGCTTTGAGAACAGATTTAGCTGAACCATACTTCTCGGTTCAAGCGAGCCTCAATTTAGATTCATCAGCCCTCTGTTTTGTTTTTTCAGTCTGCTCCGTTCTACAGACCACGATCACTGCATGATTAAAAACCCACTTCATTTGAGATGCTTTAAATAAAAATTGCAAATCAAGGCCAGACAGCAAGCGCATTATGGTCTCACAAGCGCATGTGAAAAACAGTGCCATGAAAACACATTTAAATAGTAGCACTGCAGGGAGACCAAGCAAAGATAGCCAGCGCACACAAGGCTCCTGCAGCAGACCTTAGGTGGAGGCTGAGTGAAGTCTCTCCTGCCCCCTCTTCCCCCACCCCAACCCAAGCTCCAGCCAGAGCACACCCCTACTGAGAGAAACTCAGAGGAGAGTGTCAGAGAGAATGGCTGTATCTCTGTAATTTCTGTCATCAAACCTTTTAAAACATATTTGAAGATCAATTCAAGATGGCAGTGGCCACTGGCACCCATGGGACCACGGAGCAGCTTGCAGTGAGTGCCCTTGGTTCCCTGGTTGGACCTGTAGAGTGGAGTCACCACTGCTGTGGCACTGCCCATGGGCCACAGGCAAGATGTTCATACTGAATGAGCAGGCAGGACTGCCCTCACTGAGGGCAGGGAGATGTGCAGTGGCCTGGAGCTCGTACCGATCCCGTCCCTGGATGCTTTGCCCAGTGGCAAGATCTCCCTGACTCTGGGCAGCCACATGGTGTTGGTGACTAGTCTCATTGATAGTCCAGTATTAGTGGTGCTTCAGAAACCAGAGACTTTGAACCTGACCAGTGACTTGGTGCAATCAATAAGTATTTACATGTAAAGGTGTTCGGATGATATATATATATATATATATATATATACATGCTGTGACACACTGCAGTCTGCAATGTCACTTGATGAATAAAGGTGCCATAGAGAGGTGAGAAAGATTGCATGTGGTGGAAAGAGACAGAATTCAATGGTGGCAATAAGTGTAGAAGCAGAGATTTGGTGGACAGGGGAGCATGTTGTTGCCCCTTAGGGCCAGCACGGTGGTATGCAACAGCCTGGAGCTCACACAGGCTCTGCTCCTGAAAGTGATGCCCAGCCACATACTAACTCTGATTCTGAGCAACTGCAGGATGTCTGAGGTGAAGAATGGTTCAGTTTCTGGACTGGGCCTCCTCAAAACCCTAGGACCAGCAAGACCAGAGCAGCAGCCTGGAGCCCATGCAGATTCTGTCTCTGAACTCACTGCCAAGCCCCAATATCACCCTGGCTCTGAGCAACCACAGAATATTCAAGAATCTCTATGTTCCGTGTTGCCTCCAGAGGCCACGTTGCTGTACATGGCCCATGCTACAGCTGGGCAGTGCTGGTATCTGTGGTCTAGGATGCCACCAAAGGCTGTGTTGATGCCCAAGGGCCTTGCTGCTACTGGAGACTCTATGGATGTCTGTGGTCCGTGCTCCTGCTGGGGGCCGTGTTGATGTTAGTGGTCTTTGTTCCCACTGGAGGCCATGTTGATATCTGTGGTCTGTTCTGGCCCCTGAGGTCATGTTAGTGTCTGTAGTTCAAGATGCTGCCAGAAGCCATGTTGATGTCCCTCCTCCATGATGTCACTGGAGTCCATGCTGATGTCCATAGTTCATGGTATTACCAGGAGCCATGTTGATGATGTCAGTGGTCTATGTTGCTGTTAGAGGCCATGTTGGTGTCTCTGTTACATACTACCAACAAAGGATATGTGGATATCTGTGACCTGGCCTACTGCCTGAGGCCATGTTGATGTCTGTGGTCTGTGTGGCCACTGGAAGCCATGTTGGTGTTTGTGGCCTATGCTGACACATGAGATCATGTTGATGTTCTTGGTCTGTACTACCAACAGAGGACAAGTGGATGTTCATGGCCTGGGCTGCCACCTGAGGCCATGTTTGTTGTCTGTGGTCTGTGCCACCGTCTGAGGCCATGTCAATGTCCATGGTCTGTTCTGCCACCAAGGTCCATGTAGACGTCTGTGGTCTGCCCTGCCACCAGAGACCATGTGGATGTCTGTGATCATGGGCTGCCATGGGAGATGATGTTGATGTCTGTGGTCTCTGAAGCCACTAGAGACCATGGTGATGTCTTTGACCCATGCTGCAGCTAGGGGTCATGATGAAGTCCATGATCCATGATGCTACCAGTGACCATATGGATGTCTGTGGTCCATGTAGCTGGGGAAAACCATGTGGAAGCCCATGATCCATGCTGCCACTGGTTGCTGTGGGCAAAGAAGTATCTGTTGCAGTGGTATCGATGACTACAGACTCTCAATTGAGAATGAGACATTGAAGGCTTTTGCAACAAAGCCTTCTCTTTGTCCACCAAAGAGAAAAGAAACAGTCTAGACAGGAAGTCATTGAGGAGAGTTCTTAAAAATTATGATGAAGATGCTGAAGTGTAGCTCTTCATAACTGGCTTCTGGCAGGGGGACAGGAAAGGACTCAGTTATCTTTAAGGGGCTGGCCACTGAGAGTTTGGTCATGTTCCAATAAGTACAGGGGCAACACAAATTGTACTTGATGTATTTTCTTTCTTTCTTTACTTTTTATTTGGTGGGGGGTTCATAAGGGTAGGAGGGTAGACCTGGGAGGAATGGGAAGTGAGTGTGATTGGGATGCATTGTATGAAATTCCCAAATAATCAATACAAATATTATGTTGCAAAAATAGTGTTGTTTTTGACATAACTTATACATACTATGCAAATGCTTGTCCAGCAAATGGCGTTTTAGACAAGGAAGAAAACGCACAATGTCACTTACTATTATTCTTTCCTCTGCTGCTGTAGGAAATGTTATTAGGAAATAAGCGAGATCTCAAGCTTGATTGCAATGTGGGAACATGGCACCTACAATCTACTTTGGCTAACTGAGCTCTCTGTGTTTCCACAGGGGTACAAGAGACAGGACCCCGAGTTCTCCATCCTGGTGTATCTGGCAAAACTAGTCCATTAAATTGACCTAGAAGAGTCCCTGCTTCATGTCTTGGATTTCTGCTTTTTTTGTGAACCCTGTTCTGTGTCCACCTGCATCACCTGGACAATACAAAGGACACTGTATCCAAACACAGAGCTGAACACCAGCAGTCATGCCTAAAGGTCCACCTCAGCAAAACTCATCCTGGATTATCCTACCAATATCAGTATTGTTTCAGCAGCTCCTTGAGGAGCATGCCAGCTCACCCTTTGCCTTAATATTTGTTATTCATTATTAATGTTGTATTGATGTGCATTCACTTGATATTGTGTGTAACGATAAAACAATAGGTATCTCTATTTAGATATGAAGGCAGAATTCTTCTAAAAATGTGCAGTTGACCTCTGCGTATGATGTTGTTCTTTATTTGTTTCATGTACTATTAGAGCTCATTTAGTATATTATCACTTCTAATAGCATTAGGCATGTTTTCAAACATTTCCTTGGAATTTGCATTACATTATGATTCTTGGCCAATTTCTCTGTTAAGAGATGTAGAGATATTAACCCAATTAACCGCAATACAAATTATGGCTATTTTCTCTGAGCTTTTTTCAAACTTTATACTTTAAAATTTGACTATATAGATATTAAGATAAAATATCGGTAAATAGATAAGAAGTAAGGCTGATGATTAAGGAGAAGTTCTAAACAATGTATCTGGGCTCATTGACTGTCTACCCAGACAACAGAGCAAAAACTAGTAGTACTTTGTGACCACAGGTTTTAAGTTCTCAGCATTCATTTATGAGCCTAATACTCTAGGAAAATTGCTTTAAGTTTTTTTTTTTCACTCTTCAGGTGCTGGGAATTGAACTCGGAGTTTGGTGAATGCTAGACAAGCACCCTACCACTCATACTTCCCCAGACTTTGTTGTTTAACTTCTCATAACACCTGTATCCTGATGTGAATAATGTCAACAATAAAAAGTATCTTGAACACTTGTAAAGATTAAATTAGGCAAACTACCCACTGGTTAAAGTTCTGTGTGAATGTCAATGAGCACTTTTTTGTAAGTTGCTTTCCAGAGACAGCAAAATATCTGATTTTCTCTAAGTTTTGCTTTACATTTCAGGAATCATTTCAGCTATGTGGTGCATACCTACAAGCCTTCTGGAACAAAGTTTCTACCCTATAGTCAATATCATGTTGAGAGTATCATTGTAGACACAATTCTAGGAGAGTTTAAAACACCTGTCCTTGAGCTTTTGCAAGCCTATCAAAGTGTGAAAAGGGATGCTGAGTGGTGCTGTATTATTCCCATTCTACAGAAATCAATGATAACTTATACTACACTCTGTGATGCTGCGAGTTTACCGCTCCTGTAGTATGCAAACATCTGCACATGTCTTTTATGACTGCACTTTTAGGTCTTCTTTCTGACAGATATGATTTTGGTTTATTTGAAACGCAGAAAAAGCTAAGTGGCATTAGTATTAGTCATTTCTTTTTTTGTGAGATCAACTGAGGAATTTTGGGAAAGAAGAAACAAACTTAATTTTATTTTAGATAGTTTCCAGGACCTTTATTCTTCTTCTAGTTTCCAAACAAACCTTTAAAAGGGGGGGGCACAGATGAAAACCAAATTGTAACCATGTCCATGCTGAACAACCACAGGACCTTGAAGGAGTCCCTTTTCTGGGAATGGTCTCCCCACCAACACTGGAAGACACTAAACATAAAGAGAGTAGGACATAGGCTTTAAGATGAGATACTCGTGGATTTATTTGATCTAGAGAGCCACAGACTAGGGGTGGGTTTCATGCTGTTAAATAATCCATTTTTCTCCTCCGAGTCTCATTAAGTCTGTAAAATAAGTATGTATTGTATTTATGATAAAGAAAAAAAACACCAAAACTCCATTTCTGCAATGCTTACTCTAAATAGGAATTGGAACAGTATCTGCCCTTTGAGCCTTTGGGGAAAATTGAATGATGATATTAAAAACATTCAGAGCATTGCCTGGCACCTTCTAGCTAGTATTATTCATTTTCATCATTCACTGTGATCATTATTGCGCCTTGAAGCGATTCCAAAGGTGAGTCATCTGTGTGGGCCTTGCATTGCCAGGCAATGTAATTATTCTGTCTGTGCTGCTGCAATCATTGGAATAGACCAGATAGCATACAGATTAAAGGAAGAGCATAGAAAATTATTTAGCAGACTATGATAGCATCATTTAATATGAAATAGATGTGGCATTTGCCTACAAGTGCATTTGAATGCTTAGTTCAAGAAATGGGACAGGTACAGCTATAAAGTGTCCGACAAAACCAGACCTCAATGCTTTCCCATGCCAAATGATTTAACATTAAAATACAAAGAGGACAAGGGAGCATAAATCTGCATATACATCAGCATTCTACAAAATGTCCATGTAGAATTCACATACTATATCAGCACAAACATAATATGCACATATTCAAGCAACAAAAAACCCCCAGGAGAGTGAAACAGTTCCTATTTTCCTCTGTTATGGTGAGATTGCTGGCTTTTGACACCTCCATCTTTGTAATCAACTGCATTTCAATCATTTAGTATGAAAAAGGCCTTCAGCCTCTAAAAACTATTGTTATTTATCAGACATATAAAACATACAAATGCTACAGAAAGGTGTAAAATGGAGTTGCAAGTGCTTAGTACTTAGGATAATAAACTTGGCAAATGCTTTGAACCCACCCTTCGAATTGCCTATTGTCTTTCCTTTACCCAGAATATAACTCAGAAGTTCATATTTTGCTTTATAATTTACACTATGAATATAAAGCACCCCCAAATATTCTGTATATACATATATGAACATATATGTACAATTTCATACTGTAGGTGCTCTGAATCACCACTTAATGATTTAATATTGCACTTTCAGATTTATATATAATTTGAATTTTAAGTTTAGGGGATTTGTTTTCTCCTCTACAAATCATTTCCATGTAAGATTAAACCATGATATGTTTTCTAAATTTTAAATATTTATTACATAAATTAAGTGTAAAGTTGGGGTGGGCACACCATAGTAGGTGTATAGAGGTCAGAGGACAACTTGGAGGAATTCTTTTCTTCCACTGTGTGGGCCTCAGGAATCAAACTCAGGTCATTAGAGTTGGGTAAACCATTGACTCATGTAGCCCATCCTCTTAAAACTTACCATTTTATTTCTTAATTCTCTCTTTCTGTTTCTGTCTCTCTCTGTGTAGTATGTATGCATGTGTAGTGTGTGTGTGTGTGTGCGCGCGCGCGCATGCACACACATGCATGTGTGTACATGTGTTAGGGTTTCTATTGCTACATTGAAACACCATGACTAGCAAGCGAATTTGGTGAGATTGGGTTAATGTGGCTTACACTTCCACAAGACT